>CM047813.1:59060748-59283134 GCA_026214975.1 Gentiana macrophylla | reverse complement strand
ACTCCCTACACTTCCTACTAATCCATCTAATCTGCACTGTTAATGTCGCTTTCCACTTCTATTGACGCCTTAACCACGCCTCGACTCTTGCCCAAACCATAACAAGATAATGGACAATCGAAAAAAAGACTGAGAGGCGTGACTCATTGACCAAACCACACAGCCGAGCAGCCTTATCATCAAAGTGCGCTATCGCTGGTCGTAAGACGCTCTTCATAGCCATCCAAGAAAACAGTTGTTTAGTGACAGGCCCTAGGATTCCAAACTATTCGCACCACCATGGCATCTTTCCCTATGATGCCTAAAAATCATAAGCTCTCTGGAAGGCATCAACTTTGATCCAAAGCGGCCAAGATTGCAATAAAGCAACATCAAGAAGAATGTAACCAAAATGGCATAAGTATCCCGCCCCCGATCTTAAAAATAGCCTTGATAAGAAAGGGGTAAGCACCTCGCATTACAACCGATACATCCACAAATCCACATTCTTCAAGCACATTTCACCGATCCATTTCACCCAAAGACTATCATTTTACAACTAAGTTCCATAAAATCTCTGGTGAGAAGGGTGCAAGATTCCACGCCTGCTTCAGCATCCTCAATCCACCCTCGATTTAGTGCGTGATGTATCTCCTTCCAACCAACAAGAGATTTCCTAAGAGAATCATGAAGAACCACCCCACGTAAAACCTCCTGGCACATTTGATCCACCACTTCACACTACTAATTATATGTGGTGTAAATCCTAGCCTAAAACATTCAACTCCTCGAACAATGTAGTGACCAACCAAGCACTTACCAAGATAGACAAAAGCCTGACCATTTCCACTTGCCAAAGTAATTCAAAGCAGTAAACAAGTGATCATAATGCACAACATTTAATCGACAAATACACGTAGGTATACCTGGGTTGCAAACGCACAGTATAGTGCCTTTCTTTCAAACTAAGTGATTGTCAAAGCACCTCCTTGTTATAATCATCCAAACCAAAGACAAAACATCTCGCATTTTTTTCATATTAAACACTGCACTGTAACAATCGGTCAAAAAACAAGAAGGCATTGCATCTGCAAAGGGACAGTAAATTAGGGGTCACCCCTAGCAATAATATCAAATCATTCCATGAGTCCGATGATTAATTTTCAGGTTTTGGCTTCACATGAAGGAAGTGGAAATCGTAATCCTCTCCCCAAAATCCTCAACATTCCTGTAGAAGCTATTCCATACCACAATAACAAAACGTAGAAAGCGATCGTGATCACTCCTCGCTTCAAACCCCTTTTCCAGAGAGTTAATCCTTCAATTCACCATTAATAAATGTAAGGTTAAGCAGAGTAGAACACACAAAGATAATCCATTTCACAAATCTAGCAGAAATCTAAAACCCTTCAAAACAGCACTCTCAAAAGCGACCAAAGGTAATCGAATCAAAAGCTTTTTTGATATCCACTTTTATCATACATCTGCAGGTCCCCTCGATCGGAACTTAGTCATACGTAAAAGCGTGTAATCTAACTTCATAAATAAAAGTTAGATAAAAGACAAGAAGTCAAGTAAGTTTTTAAACACAACATTATAACCCGATAAGCTTATCAGCGTGTATATCACAGGTTATGCTCTCGTGAACCTAATGACACATATATTTCGATTTAATCAAAGGCTACATTGGAAGATTACAAGAGTGGATATTAACAACCTCTGGATTTTATCAAACAAATCAATGGTTAAGATCAAATGGACGCTGGGATGATTCGCACATTTATCCAATGGATAAGTCAAAGGTGGATGATCAGAACCGTCAGGTAAAAGGAATCGACAGTTGTCACCTAGAACAAATGTAAAGCAAAGTCAAGACTGGGACAAGTCTGGAACGCTATGTTTGAATTTCAAAACATAAGTCACAAGGATTTCTACCTATAAATGTGGTGACTCTTAATTCGCTGTATACAAGTGATGAACATTAAGAGAAAATACAGTTAATCCTAAGCTTTCAAATTCGATAAAGAAAAAGCACCCTCGGCCGACACCATCGAGCTTTAATCTAATGATCCAAATATTCTTCAAATGTAATCATGATTTAAGCTGTATCAAGTTTACACACACTTGAAGACATCAAGTCGCCGATCATTTCATTCTCGATCGTCGCTACGTAAAGTCGAATCACTTACTTGATTCAATCTTTCTTTACAAGAAATCTATCGAAGACATAGTGAAGCATCTTTTGGGTGTGAAAGACTGCTTGTTTGTGGCGGAGAGTCGGGTGAAGAGGCAATTCTACCCCTTCATGATCAGCGCGCAAGACTTTGAGTGAAGAATCTTACTTGTTCCAAGTGTTCGGGCCAGAAGCTTCTGCTAGCTTATGGTGAAGTAAAGCAACTTAGTAGATTATTGTATCAAAATACATTAAAGATAATTCAAAAAAATTTTACTCAACATCACAAGTGAGAAGATGGACTGGATGTGATTACACCACTATAAAATCCCTCGCTTACTTACTCGCGATTATATTCTCAAGACTTAGTTTATCTAACACATCAATCTAATCTAATCTAAAGAACTAATCACACACATACACTAATGAAAAAGTATCTAATACTTTGGTATCATATTTAACAACAAGTAATAAGGCTTAATATTTGATATATTCACGTCGCACAAATTCAAGAAACTTAACAAATAAAGAGATTATCGGAAGTGTCGCTTGCATCATCAAGTATCAAGAAAGCATCAAGTTGCCGAAGTTTGTTAACTCCAAAGTTTTGGGCGTTAAGTTTATTCACCCACCACTCTAAACTTAACCAAGCCTTTCGCGGACCAACACCTCTTCGCTTTTAGATCTTTGGTCTTGATTAATTGTCTCAGATTATTACGTACCGAACTTCACGATGGACGTTATCCAAGATCGCTAATAACATTTTCTAGCAAGAGCACAAAACGTAAAATCACAAAAATAATGTTGTCGGGCGGCAGTTGCGCGTTTAAAACGGACAAGCAGGTAAAAGTAGATCAAAAAGTACCAAGGACTTTCATTGTACTTTTTTATGTGGTTTAATCGCTACTTCAAATTGCTTATCTCTTTCTACTTCTCCGATTCCTCGATTTAACTCACAAAGACTCGTCACCATTTCCTGGTGCTCGTCAATCCACGACGGGAGCACCAAACAGCAACATCTACGCTTAAATGATTTGTATTAGCAACATAAACGGCATAGAACTCATAAGATAATCAAGCAGAGAACAATAGCAAAACGGGAGAGATCTTCAGAGGAAAAGTTAGTCCTAGCTTTAGGACCAAGGAAGCCCTGGGCCGCCTCGGGATCATGCTTAGCGCCACCTCAACACCATTGTATCGAAAGCGCTTCAGCCACCGCGAAGTCTTCTTCCACGGATCACGCACCCGCAAAGATACTTTCCTCACGGACGCTTCTCGACCTCGCCGCGGTCGATGTTTCTTCATTGGCAGTGGTTGTTGATTGACGGAGGTCTGATCAACCTCGCCACGCGGTCATCTCCACATTGACCAAGCATTGCTGGGCCTGCTTTTGGTTTGAAGAAAACAAAAGGAAAAAAAAAAAGAAACGGGACTGATGGATTCATGCCTAGTGTTCAGATTCTCCAAAGTTGAATGAAAAGAAAGTGGAAAATGGAAACAAATGGAAACGATGCAATGTAATTAATTAAGAAAATAAAAGTGACTTTGATATTTCGCTTTTCCTCTTTGTTCAATCCAAACACTACAAGTGGACTTCTAAATCACTCATTCCCCCTCATTTCTCTTCAACACAATCTCCTCTTTAAATTTCTTTTTTTGTTTTATTCAAACCAAAACAGAGTATAAACGCAAACTATAACACTAAGAATTGTGAGCCCCAATTTAAGCATAATGGCGATCTAAGCCCAAAGTGAGATCGGCCTCCAATTCCCCCCACCCACCATAGCTCGGTTGCAGCTATGCACCCGAGTCTGTCAAGATGTGTCACGTCATACACTTGTGGGCTCGACGTAGGGTCGGCTCGCAGCCTACCCTGTAAATAGCCCACGGCATAATTTACAAGATAAACACTTGAAAGAATCTCACCAGAAAGATTCATGATCCTATATTCTAAATACCCGTGATTATGTCCTAAAAATTGTGGATTGACACAGCTTAAATCCACCATTACGAACACGTAAGAGTCCAATGCATTACAGACACTAAGCATTGCTTACTTGACATAAGCTCCCTCTATATGTAGATTTCCAGACCCTTTCCATTATCTCGCTGTCAATCGACGCCGCCAAAAAAACGATTCCAAGAACTACTAAGTTAATTTTGATTCCGTAATTATCACAAATACGTAGGCAACTTACGATTCATATCTCCGGAAGCTTGTATACATACACTACCCTCCTCGCTTTTAGATATTTTATTTCTTCGATTAATTATCTCTAGATTATTACTACCAGATTTGTGATATGTATTTATATCGCCAACATACATTGTGAGCCGCTTTAGTTTTACTTTTTACTTTCATTCACACAATAAATAAGCTTATAATAAATGTTAGGAGTCAAAATTAAAAATCATGAATGCATGGGATTTGATACAAATTTTATACAACACTCAGATTATAATCTTTTTTTTTACTATGAGAGTAAAGCATGAGTTTTCATTTTAACTCTTTGTTCCTCAAATTTTACTCATCATATATCATGATTCCAAATTCTTTTATGAAAATAAGAAAATAAATAAAAAGAGGTGCGAAGCTTTTTTGTTCCCAACATCAATATCCCCTGATCTAGAAAGTCCGCTTAAACGACAAGAGATTTTCTCCAAAATTTTGCCAAAATTTTCAAATCCATTACTCCAAAATCCCCTAATCCTCTACTCTCCCTGATTTTCCCACCAAACCCAGAGCATTTTCAATTTTCCAAGTACACCTGAAACCCCCACATATACATACAGATCGAAGTCTGCGGTCATGAGCGTACAGTAGCAGTAGAGTTTTTGTTAATTTAATCTCATGGTCAGAAACCGGAGAAAGGAGAAAGTAGCAAAAGTAGAAGACCCAAAGCCATGCAGTGGCTGAGAAGAGGACGCGGAGGTGGAAAATTTAGTTGTGGAAAAAGAGATAGTTAAAGCATCCGTGGAAGAGGAAGAAGCGTGGCGGATAAGAAGAATGATCCGGAGGAAGACGAAAGAGTCAAAGAAGAAGCTGAGAGGGATCGAAGTGAAGATGAAGATTTTGAGATGTGAAAGATAAACAAATCGGGGACGGAGACAAAATGGAGAATAAAAAAAGCAGACTCCGAAGGATAAAAGAGCCGTGCCAAGGACGCCGACTAGTGAGAGGCCTTCAAGGGGAGAGGAAGACGGTGGAGAGATACACTGAGACTGTCTCTGCTAGAAGCTCAGCTCCTAAGTCTGTTTCTTGCTGTAATGGAAAGGTTTTCTTTGTGTCTACTTTTTTTTTTTTTTGTTTCCTCTCCCTTTATTCAGTGTTCACTCCCCATGACTCAGGATTGTGAAATTTAATTTCAAATCGTGCAGGGGGCGGGATACAACTTAAGGATATTCCAAATGGTATGAAAATTTTGTGTCCTTTACCTTTGGTTTGGAGGCTGGTGATTGCAGCTAAGAAAGGATGATCTGGAGAACTGGGTTTTTATTTTTATTTTCAGCTGGACTGTATATGTGCTGGATTTTCTCTGCATCATTGAAAATTCTGTGATATCCTGCTTTCATTGTGGAAGCAAGTTGTGATCACCACCATATAGCTGCTGTAGATATAAACGCCTTTCACTAACTCTTGATGCAAATTCCTTTGTACTAAGCTGCGACCACTTCGCCTAAACGGGCCGACCGACCATTTATGACTAATTTGGGTCACGCTGTGCTCGGCGCTCAGTGCGATGCCTGCACTCCAGATCGGGAAAGTTTCACGCCATACGTTGACCTGGAACAATGCCACACCTGAGAGGCCGGGTGGGGCCGCCACACATTTGAGAGAGCGGTGGCGCGTGGGCCGCCACACCTCGAGAGAGCGGTGTGGGGGGCCACCACTAGAATGTGAGGTGTAATGCATCATCACCACAGCAATGCCTGGCATTATAAACGTTGGCTCATCTGGCTAGCTCTCTTTAGACCAAACGTGAATTACTCGCCCCAAGCAAATGAATCGACTCATTTACGACTTATTTAAATAACATGGCGCTTCAGTATTCTGCGGCCCAGGTGTTACAAATTCTATCTGTATAAGTTAGCACAATTTTAGTAACTTGTGAATAGAAGCTCATTCAATGTATGGAAGTATCACGTATGATGCCTTATGAAAGGCTGTGGGGAGGTTTAGACAGTTAACCATTGTAGTAGCTGCTGAATATAGATAAATTTGTGATTGTGCTTATGCATTAGTTCTAATGCCACCTATTATTTGATATTCTTATTGTTCTGAAGGGACTTCCATTTACTATTATAATTTAAATGTTATAGTGGCTTTCAAGGTTGTCAAAAGAAAAGCTGATGATACACTACAAATGCTTCATACCATTCTCTATTTAAAGAAAGGAAAGGTGATTTTTTTATATCAATGCTTTATATATGGTGTTTTGCTTATTTGGTCTGTAAGTTCATTAGAAATTAAACATTCTTAGGATTTAATTTTCCTGATCTTTATTGGCAGGTACAGATGTTGAAAAAGAAATATCAGCATGTTTTCTGGATTTGTTTGGGATGAAATGAGGTATGCCTTAGGCCTCCCTCCCGGTCACTGACATATATCACTAATAAAACCTCACGGGTCTTGATTTGTCCTGTTTGATATGTTGGTGGTGTTATGTTTTCATGTTTATATCACTAATAAAACTTCACAGGGGGCTTTGATTTGTCTCTTGTTTGATATCTTGGTGTTGTTCTGTTTTGACTGTTTTCATGTTTATATATAATAAAAATAGATAGAAATTGTGAACTGAATTATTTCCTTGTTGTTTAGTTCTCTCTCCTCCCTCCCCTCTCTCTTCCTCTTCTTCTCTCTCTCTTACTCAGTCCTTCTCTCTTAAATGCATTTGTGGACTTGATTCATTCTTTTGGTCGGTGAACCCAATAGTCAATATTTTGTAATGAGTGTTAGTTTATTTATGTTATCAGGAGGAAAAGCAAAGGACTAGATTGAAGGAGAAGCTTGACAAATGTGTTAAAGAGAAATTGCTAGATTTTGCTGATATCCTCAACGCTCCAGTTAGTAAATCTGCTGTAAAAGAAGGTAAGTTATGTGCTATTGGCATTTTTGACTACTCTCATGCTTTGTTAGGATGAACTGCATTGATTAGCTTCTATTGTTGTTGTTAGAAGAACTTTCAGCAAAGTTAGTGGGATTTCTTGGAAGCACCACATGTGGACAATGGATTCTTTTGCTTGCTGGAAAGGGAGGTCAATCACCTTCCCTTTTTTTTAAAATTATTCTTTTTTATAATTTTTTTTTTAAATTTCTCAAAAGTTGCTTTCTTTATGCTTAATTGAGTTAAAAATTATACCCTTGGACCTGTGATTTTCCAGAAGAGTAAAAAGCGGAAGGCAAAGAGCTTAATAAGTAAAAGTCCAGGTTCTTCGGATGCATTATCTAGGAAGTCAAGAAAGGTTGGTTTCTTATGGAATGTTACTACATCTCTGTTAAAAATTGTTTTTAGAGGAACATAATGTATTTATTGTTTGGTATAATTTTGTATATATATTTCTTGGACAATCAACAAAGAGGGGGTTTCACAGAAGGCTCAAAATTACGCTCTTGATGAATTTGATTTCACCATGTGATTGAATTTATGATGGAGGACGTGTTTTCGCTTTTGGCTTGTTCTGTGTGACTAACTGTGGTGCAATAAAAGCAATAAGCTGTGCAGGACTGTTCCAAAACTACCTCCTGGGCTCTTGCCTGGGAGAGAGGGTCGGACAGCAGCCTAATGCATAGCCAAAACCCCGAAAAACGCGATTTCTAGAGAGGCCTAGGGTTATCAGGCTTTTTTTTTATAGGATGTTTTGAGCTGTGGTCGGTTTTTATGACTTGGAGGCCAAAAGCTTGATTAACCTTAGAATATTAGGAAAAGAAAACCTAATTCCAAAACTAAAGGCGGAAATACCCTTAATAAAAGTTTGGGGTTTTACATTGATGCCACAAAATAGTGTGTGCACAAATAGTAGAGGTTATTGAGGGGATTTAGAGCTGTAACTGTGGCTGTCTGTTGATTCTTCACAATCTGGAATTCCTGAATTAGCAAATAGCATTTCCATCATACAGAATCTTTATCATATTTGATGGCTTTATCATGTAAAATTTCAGCCTGTAGGTAGTGATGGTTGAGCCCAATTCAGATAAAAAATTGAACCTGCTAATTTAGATCTGGTTGAGAATCAGGAGTTACTGAATTTACATGCCAAGGTTTCATGATTATTGGATGCCTTTTATATCGCTGAATTTAATCTTTCTTGTGAGGGGATTGGTTAGACCTATCATTGGTTACACACGGATGCTTTTATTATTATAATAATCCCTAATTGCTACTGTTGATTGAAATTGCTTTTGCTTACTCTCTATTGTTACTATTGATGCCTTTTTTTTTGTTGTAATAAGTATGGACATGGGAAGGGTGTGTGTGTGTGTGTGATGTATGAATAACATATTAAATGATACCCAATATAATTTAAAGATAAACAAAATGTAATGTGTTGATGTACACTCATGTAAAGTGAGTTACCCTGTTAGAGCTTAGCAACTGGGCTTCAAATCTCTTTTTCTTTCTCCCTTCATTTAAATTGTTTTTGAGATAAGTTTCATGTCAAATTTTTTCTGGTACGAGTTTCATGTCAAACCTGCTCTACATACTTTTTGAAGCTCTATAACTGCCTCATTTGTTAGACTTCCAATTCAGACTGTTTTAAATCCATTACGCAGCTTCTCTTCTCTTTGCTAAACTCTTATTTTTTGACTGATCAAGTTTGTTTTACTAATTTATCTATGTATTCAGAAAAAGAGAATGAGTCTCCTGCTAGGGAAAACAGCAAGAAACCTTAAATAGTGAGGTAGAAGAGGCGGATGCCAAGAGGAACATTCAGAGAGTGAGGATGAGTCCATGATGGATACTGGCAATGATGTGGCTAAGGTAACAAATGGGTAGTAATGAGGAACATAACGACGTTGGGGGAAAAGATGAAGATGAAGAAGAGGAACCGAAAGGAGCAGCTGCAAAGTAGCAAGAATGTTAAAATGAAAGTGAATATGATTCCTAAATCAAAGATGCCTGCATCAGAGGTTGACTCAGCTTCTAAAGTCACATCTGCTAACTACAGAAAGTCTGATAAGGAAAAGAAGAAAGACGCTTAGCAATTCCAAGCAAGAAAATGCCGCTTATCAAGAAGCAGGCACGCCGATTCTGCAAGTAAGGCTTATGGGAAAGATCAAGGTACGATTTTTTTCATTCTGTTCACAATTGTGAAGGAATAAGAGTCTTTTTCTTTCTGTTTCAACGCTTGAAAATGCGTAGACAAATGTCTTAAACCACAAAGTTTTACTTTGGAAGAGATTAGCCTGAGGGTTCATAATATTGACTTCCAGTTGTCATTCATTACTTGTTAACAGCTTGCTTTGGTTAAGCGAAATTAGTAGTACATGGTAAGCTATTTGCATTATCCTCACCATACTTGTCAAAGCGTGCAAAGTTACCGTGAAGCTTACCGAGGAGGAAAAGGTGAAGCGCCGCCGCCACAAAAGCGCAACCACACAAAATGTTGTTTTATTTAAAACTAACAAAAACAAATAAATCATGTATAAGCAATATTATACTTTGATAAAGCAATATAATCAACAATTAAAACATCAAAAGACTTAATAATCAACATCAAGGACACACAAACAAAAAGAAGTCTACGCGAAAAAACATAACGTATCAAGATAATCTTTCTTACTAAAGTTACTTAGAGTACTAGCAAGGACTTAGCCACTTAACGATGAAATATTACAAAACATAACAAGATAAAGATAAGTTTCCTTAGAGTTACCGAAGTTATTTAGTTGTTCTAGTTGGGACTTAGCCACTTAGGGATGAAATATTAAAACAAGATAAGTTTCTTGGGAGTTACTGTGAGTACTAGTTAGGACTTGGCCACTTAAGCATTTAAATACTACAAAAGGTAACAACTAGTAAGTGTTCAATTATCCAAATCAAGCCCCTCATTCCCATTGCTCTCATCCCATGTTTCTATCCTTCATCCTCCTCCTCATCATCCTAATCTTCTCCAATTTTAACCTCTTCATCCTCTTCTGGTTTCACTACCATCATCAAATCTCTCACTTTCATCAACTAGTTGAAAATTGCCTTTGAAGCTGATGATCGAGTATGTCTTCTCTCATTCACCCCACTAGCCTCTCGCTAAACATTCCATGTCAAATCACTACCATCATCATGAACGGGTAGATCACCGCATTCATATATCCAAACTTCCATCCTACCAAGCTGTCCATTCATTGTTGATATCATCAACGCCCTTCAAGTTCAAGAGAATAGATCATTTTTCTTGGATTTAGCACGATTTGTATAGTAAAAGTAGGATTTAGATAGTAACTCCTGCATGCAAAGCGGTGATGAAGTTGATTGTCCCACCTATTATCAATAATCTTTAACACTTCCTCACACTTTTCTTTGTTGGTTTCAAAGCTTCTTAAAATTAAGCCTTTGTTTCTATCCATGGTTTCATAAATGTAACCCATGATGGCCTCATCTCATTATCCTCACACGAAGCACCGCCACCAAAGCGTCCCATCAACTTAAGGATGTATACCACATTATTCTAAAAGTCGGGAGGAAAACAATGATTAGCTTCAATACCGGATGCATCCTGTACCACCCATTATCTTTCCACATCAGACAAGAATATCCTTTTCAATTCACTTTGATGTTTATGTAGGCTCCTTCAAAGTGAGGAATGTGGTAGCAAAACGCGTGGTGCCATACTTTGTTAGCTCTTTGTTAGTGTGCTCCTACATGATATGCAAAACACTAACATGGCGATGGATTGAAAACCAACAAAAGTAATCGCTTAGAAATGGTGTTATGGACAATGTAAATTTTCCCAATGTCCTCTAACATCAAATCAATGCAATTGTAACGCACAATGAGTCCAAAACAAATTCGGGCCCCTTCCATTAAGAGCTTTCCTACAATATTAAAAATCAAATTAGACTATAATGCAATATTAATACGAAGATTCTAAAAATTACGTAAGCATGCATGTTAAGGCATACCGCTAACTTATAATTTGATCCGTTATCCGTTATTACTTGGATAACATTCTTTCTCCAACTTTATCAACATACTTCTCAAGCAATTCACATATCAACTTGCCATCCTTAACCTTATTTGATGCATCCACGTAATCCAAAAACATTGACCTTTCGGATTATTAGCCAAAAATTTATCAATGTTCTATGACGTTTATCTTCCCAAACCATCCGCCATGAGTGAACATCCATATTTTTCGGTTTCTTCCACATTCTCTTTCAACCTTTCTTCAATGATGGCAACCGCTTTTTCAAAATAGCACTTCTTAATTCATGATGTTAAGGTGGCTTCATATTTGGCTCAAATTTCACCTATAGCTTGAATCATTCTTTTAAACTTTCTTAACTTGGCCAAATTAAATGCCAATGCACCATCATAGAAAAAAAGTGACCAATCTCTTGACATGCCCTCTCTCTCAACTTAGGATTAACACAATCCATGATGCTTGTTTGCCTCATCTTCGTGCATCATATGGTTTTCTTAGAATAAATTGGTCCATGGTGCCTTTCTTTACTTCCACTTGCACCAACCAGCTTCGAGTTGGACAACTTCTTTTTCTTTGTGGATGCGATTCTCCAACTTCATCATCACAACCTCATAAAAGCATGCATCATACTCCCCACGCCTTTGCACTCGCTTGTTTTTTTTTTACTCTTCTTATTCATGGCTGCCAACACCTCTTCACGGGACAGGGATTGTGGATATTTCGACACTTTTTAACCCCTTTATAATCAGATCAACACCAACAAGATGTTGTTTTTGCTCTAAAAATCCCTCCACTAGATGTGTGTCCACAACAATTACACACAAACTTTTTGATTGTCTGGGAATTTTTGGTGAACATGTTTCCATCCTATATCCGTTTTTGTGCCACTTTGACCTTGAAAGCTAGACATTATATATTATTATAAAATCTGAACGGAAAAAGAAAAACAACAATAGTCAAATGTCATGTTAAAGTTAAGAAAGTTAACCAATTAGTAATTAGTTTTTTTTTTTTTAAAAGGCGCTAGCAACTTCAATCTAATTAGAAGAAAAAACATAAGAATAGAAGCAACTAATAAAATTTAAAAAAAAAGGGTGCTGTATAATTCACTCTTTTATGTGAAATTGGGAGGAGAAAATGAAGAAGTAGAGATAAGAGATGGGGAAGAAGAGTAATTTACCTTGCTCTTTGAAATTTGAGAGAAGAAATCTTTCGAAAAAGAAAAAGGAAAAGAAAAAAAGAAGAAACTTACCTCCAGCTGCTGCTGTAATCAAGTGAAGAAGGGAGGGAATGAAATTAGAATATGCGGTCTCTGAATAGAGATAGGGTTATGGGTGTAAAAGTAACAACAAAGTTACAAAATGCCCTCATGTTAAAAATCTACAGTGTGCCCGAATAATGAAAAAGCGGGCGCTTCATGGCTCTTTTTTGAGACGGTAAAAAGCGCCGCTTTTACTAAAAAGCACGACGCTTTCTCATCCTGGACTCTAACACCAATTTTGAAGCGTGGGTTTGACGACATTACGCTTAATCGGGCGCTTTAACAAGTATGATCCTCACGACTTAATTGCTTTTGCTTAGTGGGAAATTGGCGTATTTCATCATAGTCTGTTGACCTTTATGGATTTAACTTCCTTAACATTTGGGTTTAACATAATTTGTCCTTAAACATTCTAAAGACAATTTCTTTCCCTACTTTGGTAATATTGCTCGTTCCCTAAATTACCAAAAGTATTTGGATATATTGACTTGCTTTTTTGATATGTTTGAACACCTCTTGGTTGTACCCAATGACTTCTCTTACTCTGTATCTCCCATTAACCTGTCCTCTTTTCTTTTGCACCCTTTTTTACTTGTTTCATCTCTTTTATGCAGTTGTGCCTTGCAAGATAATGTAAGTGCAGTTTTAGATGACAAGAATAATTTTATTAGTTTTCAAAAAAGGAAATACAACAGGTATATACTAGTATACTTTCAACCAACTATCAGATTCCATTCACTCATCACATGTATCGCTGCAGGCAGCTAACAACTAATTATCATTTAATGTACCTAATTAAGCTACCATCTAATGGTAAATGTAAGTATTCATCCCGATTAAAAACACCTTATCTTTGAATGCCCACACTCTCCTCAAGATTGGTAGAAGATGTTAATTGTGACCAAGCTTATTTTAGATCATTCAAATGTCTTGTTTGGAAGATCTTTGCTGTTAGAAAATGTGCAATTTGATATCTCGGTTGGAAAATGTTGAGGGATGAATACTATTATCCGTTGGAAAATGTTGAGGATGAATACTATTGTCTAATCTTCAACTTTCCAACAAGCCTTTGATTCTGAACATCAACCACAACTTCACCATTAACATTCCCAGCCAATCACACTCCATGTGTATCAAACATGCTTTTGGAGCCTTTGACTCACACATTCCTATTTGCTCGGGAGTAAATCGCAATGTATTTTCGCCGCACACCAAATATACCTTCTTTTGATCTAAAGCAAATCTCCACGCCCATAAAGTACTTCAAAGGTCTTAAATCTTTGATTTCAAATTCCTTGGTTGGGTTCAAGCCTCCTTCGAGGCAAAAAAGTGGCATGAGTTTATAATCGTGACTTCTGTCCTAAAGCAAAATTATTTTTACCTAATAATCACTTGGACTTTAGGTTCACTCGATCTAGATTATTCGCACAAAATGATACTATAATTAATATAAATATTGATTATAATTAACTTATTGGGACGCTGATACTTTAACAAAACAAGGTATGGCCTAATCTTTCTCCTTGATTAAAACTCTGTAGTCCTCAAGAACCTCAAGCTCTGTGGATTTTGTTTAAACAAAGATACAACGATTTCTATGCACCGCACCTTTCTACCAAACTCCCTCCAATAAACTCGGCGAGCCCTCATGTAATTCTCTCCTTCAACTCCCTACTTGAAGAATACATTCCTTACATTGAGTTGATTCAGAGCTCCATCTAAGGTAACAATTATGGAGAAAATGATCTTAATACCGGCTTAACTTAGGCATTACTGGTACTGTTTCAATAGTCTATACTACGTGTTCTGGAGAAAACTGAAGAGCAAACCAACCTTGCTTTACGCCTAGCAAGGACTCATTTGAGTTGCATTTATTAGTAAAAGTTGTTTTTCATTTCTGCACTTCACTTCAGCCTTCTCCCTTACGGAAAATCAACTGTAACCTGGGCAATCTTTTTTTCTCCAAAGGCATTCATCACATCTTGAATGTTCTTCTTTCCACTCAGATTCAAAGAAGGAACCTCATCAATGTTCCCCGAAAACTCACTACGGATACAATTTTAAGTCAAAAGGCTTTAGGATGGTGATAGGTTGTCATAGGTCAAATGATAAGACAATGAATATTCAGGACGCGTAGTGAGATATGCCCTGTGGGTGGGCTCGATAGCCATAAACGCATCAAGCAAAGCAGGGCCATCCATTAACGCTTATGTAAGTACAGCACTGGAAAGGTTGGAATTCTTTTTTGAGTTAGGCGATCTCGTGATTGGTCCTGGAGGGCTAATTGGTCGCCAGGTGAAGCAGACACTTCAATACGCCGCCCTGATGCCAGGATGCCGGGATGGTTGTGATGACAGTGATGGTCGTGTGAAGTAACCTCTGAGGTAAGGCGTAAAGGTCTTCCGCTTTTTGGACTCTTCACTTCTTACCAAGAGAATGCGCAGTGAAGTGTTTGAGATTTAAACATGTAAGTTTGCTTGATATTCAACCGAAAGTGTGTAAATAAGAAAAGAAGAGAGAAAAGAAAGGGAAATACCTTCTTATTGATAAAACTCCTTATCGGGTAAGAGAGAATGTTGATTACACTTTATAGAAAAGCCTCCAACGGCTATAAACATTATCCGGCATTCATTGTCTAACGGGCACGAACAGTAAAGTAAAAAAATGTTTACTGCTCATTAGTCTTACTAGAAAGAAAATAGATAAAAAATGGCTAATCAAAACATAATTAGCAATAGATTAACACTAATATAAACACTCTAAACACCATCTTTCAACACACCCTCAAGTTTGGCTGTAGATGTTGATGCACCCAAACCTCTGAGTGAAGATGGTTAAAGACTCTGAGTTGAAAACAAAGCTTGGTCAAAACATCAAGAACTTGCTTTCGAGTCTCGCTCACTTAACTAGTGGTTATATCTCCATTGTCAACCTTTTTCCTTAAGAAATGTCTATCCACTTCAACATGTTTTGTCTTGTCATGGTGAGCAGATTCTCAAGAATACTTAGAAAGGTAAGTTTTATCATTACAGGATTTGAATAATAGTTCGCACTTTTGAACCCTAGTTCATTAAGTACTCTTTTACCCGTGATGCCTTCACAAACACCAAGTGCCAAGGCCTTTTAATTCTGATTCAAAGACTACTGAGACCACATGTTGCTTCTGCTTCGCCATGTAGTGAGATTACCCCAAACATAAGTGCAAAGATCAGTAGTCCTTCCATTGGTTTGATCCCCTCGCATAGTCAAGTGATCGTTGCAGATCTTTACTCCCTTGACACATCTTTCTTGGAAGCAAGAGACCTTGTCCAGATTTTTCTTTAAACCTTAACTCTTTCAACAATTTTAATGTGTCTTTCTCAGAGGTTGATGCATGAATTGGCTCACTAAACCTACAAGCAGAAACAAATATCGTGTCCGGTAGTGATAAATAGATGTTTCTTCCTACTAGCCTTGATATCTCCTTTGTCCACAAGCTGGGCTTTGTGACTCATTTCCCGCTTTTAACCTGGCTCAATCGGGTGTTCTCTGAGTGTTTGCAACTCCAAAGATACCAGCTTTTCTTTGCAGAGATCTAAAGTGTACTTTCTTTGGGATACGAGATGCCTTCAAGAGCTTCCTCGGGCAATTTCCATTCCATTAAGTACTTTAGATCTCCTAAGCTCCTTTATTTCAAACTCCGTGAGTCAAATATATCTTTGATATTCTTTTATTTCCATTATCATCATTCGTCTAAATGATGTCATCAACATAGACTACCAAATACGCAGAGTCTTCCTGTATCTCAACTTTAAATGTAAAGCGTGGTTAGAAATGGCAATGATTAAAGTCATCTCTTTTCATAAAGTTGGTAAACCTTCCAAACCACAGCCCTCTGGGGATCGCTTCGAGTCCGTAGAGAGACTTTTGCACTTATTGTGATGACACCCATCTTCCCTAATGTTTCAAAACCAGGGGAAGACGTGATATAGACCTCTTCTTCTGGGCTTCTCCATAGAGAAGCATTTTAAATATCCAAATTGCAAGAGTACAACATGTTTATTTAAAGCTGCCACACACACAATACATGACAATAAATACTCACGAGGATTTTGATGGTATTTAGCTTGGTTATTGTGGTTAAAGGTTTCATGGTAGTCAATCCTGTAGTTGGAGTGAAACCTTTGGCTACCAGCCAAGCCTTGTACCTATTTAGGACCCATCATCATGTATTTACCAAAGGAATATCCACTTCACACCCTTAATTGGGTGTTTGGCTTTGGAAAATGAGTGATATTCCAAAGTTTTGTTCTTAATAAGAGTATATCTATTTCTTCTTTAAGAGCAAACTTCCATTTTGGGATTTGCAGAGCACCATGAACATTCTTGTGAATGTTGATATTATCCGTGACTAAAAGAGGAATCCATGAAACCTGCGGGTGGAAAGCTTGTCATAAGACAAGAAGTTATGTTAAAAGGATTTGGCAAAAGATACTCTAATTCTCTTTCTAAAAGAATAGGGCCTCACACAAGGTCTCACGATAGATCATTGTGACCTCTGATGTCATCGGCTTGAGGCCTTTCTCGACTCATCGCTTCACGTGATTTACTCAGATTCGGGGTGACTTAGGATCATCTCGTAGATTTCAGGTTTTGACGTGCAAATTTTCTCCTTTCCCGGTATATACAATGATATTTTTATTTGTGTGGCTGGTGAGAGAAGCATTGTCATGTTCCTGCTCTCAAGTCGGGCCCAGAGTATGATTCTGCCGTCCTGATTCCTAAGGTTGGACTATGAGTGTCAACATCTCCAGAACAAATAATGTTCCACTTAGTTGTGGTACTCATCAAATCCCTCCCCTCGAATCAATGCATTGTAAGTAGGGTATATTTTCGTAGAATGTAACATCCATAGCTGAGCATCTTTCTTAAGTAGGGCGGAAGTAAATAATTTGTAGCCCCTTTTGCAGAGTGAATATCCTACAAACACACTTCATGTGATCTAGTATCAAGTTTTACTCCTCGTGGTCGAGAGAGTGAATGCGTGCATGTAAAGCATGTACTTCCAAACACTTACCTGGAGAGACTTCCAAAAGAGTCATGAGGAGGCGGGCAGTGCTTCCTGAGTACCTTTGTAGAGTTTTTGAAACTTTTAACCCTTTGATTGTATTCTATTAATTAAATAAGTAAATCAGTGATACCTCACCCCATAGATATTTGGAAATACGCATATGACATGATGCCCCCGGCAACATCCAAGAGATGTCCTGCTTTCCTTTCTCCGCCACCCCACATTGCTGTCAGTATCAACACAAGTATTTGAGATGTATGATCCTTTGTTCAATGCCAGGAAAAGGGGTATGATTTTCAAAGTAGCTCGCGGCCACTATCAAACTTCTGTGATTTGAATCTCTGGATTCAAAACTAAGTCTCTGATCACGGTATGTAATCTTTTTGATGGTTTCTCCCACTCAGACTTTCCTTGTATTTAGTTATTTGTTGACCCATATTGTGGTCATCTAAGTAAGCTTACAAACCATCTCTTTCTAGATAGTGTAGCTTTCTTGGGACGGACCCCTGTATGTCACCTGCGTGAATCACAGTAGAAAGGCTTGGGTATTGTAGCAGTCTCCGCTGTGGAAAATTCAGATCTTGTATGGCTCAGGGGCAAGCTGACACAAAACACTTCACAAATGTAATTCTGTAGAGAATTTTTTCCATTAAATAAAAGGTGATACAAGTTTTTCATGAAAAACAAAATTAGGATGACCAAGTTCAGAATGTAATTACATAACTGATTACATATACGGAAACATAGTTGTTTAGAACTGTATTAGTCCTACAGGAATTTTAGTTCAAAGAAAAAGAGTTGAAGTGAGTCTTGAAAACAAATAACCCCGAGTAAGTTTCAAAGACCTGCCAATCTCCTCTTGGAGCTCAAACTCAAACATTCATCCATTAGCATGAAATAAGACAAGACATGTGAGTCATTTACATGTTTACTGAACCCATACCAAGTTGTGCATTGCAAGTCAGTGGGACATAAAGCACATTCTTAAGAGTTATTTGTTCACTAATGACAACATCCCCTATGCTAGAAACTGGGAAGACGTCCCATCAAGACTCCATACAAGGGTGAGGGAGATTCAAGTAATTAATTGATTTTGATAAAGAGTTCAGGATTTCCAAATTATGCACATGGAGGCCCTCGAATCAACAAGCTATGTTTCTAATTACATGATTATTGGTGTAAGTATCAAGCACACAACCGTATTAGCTTATAGTTGCAGCTCCTTGAGTGAGCATGATTCTCGATGAGTTTGAGTGTATAAAAGTTTTCGTGAGCTCTCAACCTGTTTCTCATCGAACTCACTTCTCGTATCGACGATGCTCTCAAATGTAGTAAGCTTCAAGGCACTTTAGAATTTTTAAGCTTCAATTGGGTGAGGCTTGCCAAAGCGAGTTTCCAAAGAAGTCTCCCTCAGATGGCCGCATTTTACAATGATCACAAGATAAAAGCTTGATGTGTTCTTTGTTTTTGATTTTGATAAGATCAGATTGAGAGGTGTTCTTAGCAAAGAGAGCACTATTTTCTGCAGATGTGTGGAGGAACTACTTCAAAGCACGAAGCCTTCCTCCCTACTCTTCATGTTTAACTTCAAAGAACACTCCTTTGATAGAGAGGGATGATGTTTTTTACTGTAAAATTTTTCCCCCACATCATCAAGGTTTGAGTTAAGTCAAGACTGTGAACTTCAAGATTCTTCTTGATTTTTCAAAGACCTATAAGTCTCGCAATCATCGCTAGACCGATGTGAAATATTTTCCAAGCCGTTACAAGACTTCTAGACAGAGAGTTGCGTAATGGTGGTGGATATCAGGATTACTAGGAAAGTATATCTTGTACCTGTACCTTCAATCTCATTACAAGCATCGTAGATATTCTCATTTTTGAATATAACTTAAAGAATTTTATTTCATATCTCCTCAAGCAAAGATTCAATAGAACGGGGTTCTCAAGAGTTGTCAAAAATCATAGACCCTTGATGAATTGCCATGATTTGGCCAAGCACAACCTTTCACTTTTCCAGCTGGGTCAATCTTCCGGTGCTTTCTCTTGCTTTCCAAGAAGGAATTCTTCCTTGTCCTCCCAGTTGATAAGTGAGTTCTGATGGATTCAGACCACCTGGAGATAGTTAATACCATTGAGTTTATGGGAGGAAAATGACATTACAGTAGGGGTTCAAAGTGGGTCTAGGAAGAAGGATTTGGGGCTTCTTCCCTGAGTTAATCTCAAGAATGCCCTGAGATTTTGAAATACCGTAAGAATTAAGGTAGTTTTGGTGAATAAATGTCCTCGATACCATGTAGAAATAGAGATAGAAGAGAGAAAAGTTAGGTGGAAAATACTTTCTTATTGATAAAACCTCTTATCGGGTAGGAGAAGTGTTGATTACACTTTATAGAAAAGCCTCCAACGGGCTATAAACATTATCCGCATTGTCGTTTCAACGTGCTAATGAACAGGAAAACAGTTTACTGTCTATTAGTCTTAATAAGAAAGAAAATAGATAAAAATCGCTAATCAAAACATAATTAGCAATTAGATTAACACTTCAATATAAACACTCAAACACCATCTTTCAACAGAGTGCATCATTGTGGGCTTAAAGAAGTTACGAGAGAGAGAGAGCGCCTATAACGACTCAGAGATATAAATAAAGGCACAGAATGTGAAAAGACCCTCAGCTAGCTAATCTACCTAATGCCTATAGGGATTATAAAGGAATTAACCATTCCAGCCAACAGGAAATGAATAATACATACACAGATTACAAACAAATTAAAAATACATAATTAATTTTTGTTCCTTCTTACACCTACCTCCTGCATGTTTTTAGGGGAAGCTTAGCACTTGAGTTGGTCCATGGACTGCTAAACTGGTCGGGTTTGTGTGCTTTGAAAAGCATTTAGTTGAGTTTAAGATGCAGAAAATGAAAACAAGGATGATGTTTCTTATTTCAGTAGCAAACAAGTTGTGTGAATTCTGTAAGTTAAACATTAGGAGCAGTTCCAGAAAAGATATAATCTGGTTGAAACTCTTTGTGCCTCTTTACATCACCTGCCTTTGAATTAGATTTGAGAGGGAAATCATTGCCGCTGAAGCTTTCTTGTGGAGGGAAAAATTGTAATGCAATCAGATAACCCTTGTCTTCAGTATTTGCTTTGTATGGATAAATCCACATGTATTTTGGTTGTAGGTAAAGTAAAAAGCAGTAAACTAGCTAAAGCAGAGTCTAAATACAGCTGAATTGCATGCAGTAAAGCAGTGCGAATTTGAAAAAGAAGTTGATTTTTATTAGTGTAAGTGTTAGCATCTCGCTTTTGCCAAACAACAAACTTTATTTTATCTGTGAGAGGTTAACTAAGAGCACCTGCTCCCTAATCATGTCTTTTTGTCACGTTTACTGTGCAACATTATCTGATATCCTCTTACTACATGTTGGTATGTTTTAACTGGAAAAGCACTTTTGGCAGCAGAAAAGCTTGTGGCGGCATTAATCCACTATAGTATTAAGTGGATGCAATACTATATACATTTGTACTATCTTTCTTACATAGTAAGCAGAGGCCTATGAGTGAAATATGGTAGAAATGGATTGGGTCATGATGCATCAATTTGATACTAGTTTTTAAAACTATTGTACCATAAAATATCGCTTTGTGTGGTATATGTAGGGGCTGAGTTTGAGCGCTGTTGAGTTGGGCTGTTTTTACGACATTAGGTTGGGCTGGGTTGTTTGGACTGAGCTAAGCTCTAACATACAAAGCAACGCCTACACCTAAAACAATAGACTTATCTCCAGGTCTCACTATTGACGATTTGTCAAAAAAAAAAACGACATAAAAGAGTTATCAATCACAATAACCTGGAATACGTGCCTGAAAAAATTACAGCTCTTTAAACTTCATTAGAAACTCATCTATCACTTTTTATTGCTTTAACAACTTCTCTTTTCTTGAGGTGTCAGGATTGTACCATTTTTATTTTTTTACATTAAAATTTGAATTCAATTTCACTCTGTTCTTTTGCTATCACTTACAATCCAAGCAAGTATTTACCTTTCTTTATAAGAACCAAGCAATTCTGCCATTTACACACAGATTTTTTTTTTCCTTGTGTATTGGGCTTGGTAAGTTGAAATTTGAAGAAAACATATAAACACACAAGTTAGGGGTTGGGATATTAATAATAAAAATCAAACCAACCTAATCACATTCAAGCTTGGATCAAACCGATCCCAAATGTTTGATTTCAATCGGCTTAACCTTTTGGGTTTGTTTGAGTTGGGTATAGATTGGTGAGAGGTGTATATATATATTTTTTTTTTTATGTAATTTTTCTTTTCCGCTCAGTTTAGGTATGTTGGAAGGTTGTATTGAAACGTATATTGCATTATCAACCTTTTTCCAAATCTTGTTGATTTTAGAGAAAAGCATTTTGGTGATGATCTATCACACAGAAAATCAGAAGTGAAGGGGCTATAATTACTGAGGTTATAAATAACATGACCGATGATGAGGAAGAAGAATAAAGATGAAGATGATGACGAGGCTACAAAAACCAGGGTAAAGACTGACGACAATGATGATAGCACTTATAGCTCGGCCACCGAGCATGATGTGGCTTTTCTAGAAACAAAACTGTCATTTGTTGAATTCGTGTAGCTTTAACTGGGCACATGAGCATGTGGTATAACTAGCTCTTTCTTGCATTTAAGTGATTTATGATTGGGTGTATAACATGGATGATAGATTTTATGCAGTATTAGTTTCTTTTATGTAATTTACTTAAAAGACCGCTAGGAATATTTTCCTGTAGCTGTTAGTATATTAATTTCCTTGTATCCTCAATAGTAGATGGTCAAGATTGGAAACTTAACAACAGTGTGGGTTGATAATAAAGGAGATTTATGTCTGATTTTTTTATTTTATTGATTTTAATAATTGGGTGTCTTGGCTATTTTTCTTCCTTTTATGTGTGGCTAAAGATCACATGATTTAGTTTTTAATTTTTTTTTTTTTTTTTTTTAATGTACATTGTTAGTGACACCACAATGATGATATCTACCTCACACTTCGCAGAAATTTCCAATTTATTAAGTGGCGAAATATATTTTCACCCGCTTGTGCATTAATTTGATTATGAAGAGTGGCGAATTTGACAAGTAAGTTTTAAATTGCAATTTGACTGTGAAAGAATATTAACAATGCTATTTTTTTTTATAAAGGGATTTATCTTTTTTGCATTAAATATGTTTTACATACGCTGATATGAGCCAGCCTTCTGCTTGACATTTAACATTGATATCAATCAATTTTAAATGAAATGGACATTTTATATTATTCTGCCTAAATTATAATATGGTTTTAACTTCATTTTACGGACCTGAAATGGAAGGACTAATTTTCTTGTATTTGTCCGGTTTGTTTTCATGCTCTTATATGGCATGGGCATTTGTTTACATTTGGAACACATTTCTGACCAATTTTACGGCTTTAAATATTATATTTTCTTTTTTGACCAAACTCAAGTCTGGTTAAACGTATTACTATATACTTTTCTGAAAATGTTCGGATCATTTTACTAGCCAAGAATATTATGTTTTACGTATAACCGCTTTACCTCAATAAAGAGATAATCTTATGTGATATTTCGAAGCATTACGGACTCCTTTTACAAAGCAAATAAATTATGCTTTTCTGACCTATTTCACCTCAAAACATAAACCACGATAAAGATGAAAATTTTGTAAACGTGGTTTTACCATTTAGAGGCCAAATATGCTTACGCTTTTCCCGACTACGCTTGGAGCTAGAATGAAATGACGCTGCTTTAATGTTTTCTCTTTCTAAGAAACTTAACCTATTAGGCTATTAATATCTTTTATCCATCTTTTATACACATATTATCGTCCATTTGATATAATACATCTTACAATCGTGCGATTATGTCATATGACTTTTATTACTTTGATATTATATAAAATAATATTTGTTAAAAGGTGGCCGGTGCCGACCTTAAACTAAGTTTTGGACTGGCATTTCATTAACCAACCTTCATATTGCCGACTTTATGTATATACTAGTGAAAACCCATGCTAAATGGTTCAACTTCTTCAGTTTACCAAACCTAATACCAGGTAAACAAAATATAAACCCATAAGCACAACACACTTTCTTTTTTGAGCACAAATACACATTTAAGGATGAAATTTAGCCTCACATATTATACATAATATCTCCACTGTCAATCATTTGTGACATGATGACAATCAGGCTTCAACTTTAGTGAATGAAAGAAGTCTCTCTTAAATCGATGGAGTTGCACCATCAACCGTGAATGTTGTGTGAAGAAGCTAAAATTTCTTCCAATTATGACTTTAGTGGATGGTGAAGAAGTGAACATCTCCACATCATCCTAAGTCCAAATCAACTACTTCTTTCGCAGACCTGTAATGACTGTTGCTGAACTTTCAACATGTGTTATTTTCTAGGGAGTACAATTAATATTATTGATCCGGCTTAAAGTGGCATTAGTATTAAGGAATACATACGGTAGATAAATCTTGAAAAGTAGGTACATCCTTGTCATTGCACTTCTTAACAAGTCTATCAAAATACTTAATGTAGCAAAGAACATGGTTGTTTACAAACCAGGCCTCCAACTCAACTACCATACTGAAGATTGATGTACAACTCTAGGTGTCCAATCTTGAACTGGCAGCAGACCAAGTTGATTGTAGTCTAGTGGTGGCTGAGTCAAGGTTTAATCCACGGGAAATCACTTGTGTGGTTACACACTAAAAAGCTTATATTAATTCGGGATCTAGGTCACAAATTTTAGGATGGTAATTGGAATGCATAAAAATAAAGTGCTTGTAATAACAAAAGATGATAAAATGATAAAATAAGCTAACTAAGACAATGCTAAGAATCTAGCTTATATCCTCTCGTGAGTATCAGCGAGAATGATCTCCCACCGACCTATCACATTGGTGTTTGAAAGTGTGAAACGTGCATTCCTAAGCAATTAGTTTCCCTCATACGAGAGTGTATGAAATTACTTACCTCCTCCTCGGTCCAGGGTCCTAAACTCCGATGAATCGGTATGTTACGCGACGTGAATGCAATGACATTGTCAATCGTCTCCTCGATAAGAAATCGAATGCCACTTTGTAATGGTCGACATTTACCTTCCGGTTTTCTACTCCTCTTCCCACGCCTAAACATCTCCTTTCTTCGTCTCACAAACGCAAATGCTAACACTAGGCAATTACTCTAATGCAAGCAATCAATATAACACAAGTAGGAAAAGCTTCACCACCATCAAAACTAGCAACACCAACAATCATTCCCAATCAACATAAGAGGATAAACTAAAGCTACAACATAATCTTGGCTAGATAAGTCTAGCCACTCATGTCTACAACTATCAACATCTCAAAATTGATATTCATAAGCTATAGAGAACAATCAAATTAAAATAAAGTTTGCTGGATTACCAAATCAAGGAGTACAAATTCGAAAGCAGTGTTCATCCAATTTCCAAAAGCTTCAATGAACTCACACCAAAGGTGTTGAATTCAATCAACTAAAAGAGTTAAACTGAATCCCTTGGCTTTTACAATCAAAATCAAAGAGTTAATTTCTACCAAAATTCGCCATGAGAGCCTCGTGTGGGGTTTGCCTTCAGATGGATAAGTTGAATAAGATGAAGTGGCATATTTGATAATCTGGGGAGTGGAAGAATAAAAGTGGATTAATTCTTTGTCGATCAAGTAATGTTGGCGCAGTCAAACGCAATCAAGCGCACGGTTGGTGTATAATGCATTATCGAACATAGTCATACCGCTGGCACGCTGGGCCAAGTCCAATATGTAGTTGTTATCGAAATGACATTCGCATTAAATGCTCAAACAGGCAAGCAGCTTGAAGCAGTCAACGTGATAATGGCACACGCCTATTTGTAATCTCAAATCACCATGATCAATGTTTTACTCTTCCACCAAGCTCGACCAAACCTCCTCGTAACGCTGTCGTCACCATCATCGTGGGTTGAAATCCTTGGCTCAATTAGCAAAATCATCACCAATACTCCAGCGGCACTATAAAGTCAAAATCCACGCCCACCGTGGATACCTGTGGTCGCAAAATAGACGCAGAGATACTCACACGAATCTGTTAAAAACAAATCGCTAATATCTACTAAAAGAAAAGTAAAAGCGTGGTTTTTCTCGGAAAGTTTCTATATGGAAAATGGTTCAAATCATCGTAAAATCCGCCAAGTTGATGTCAAAATACCACCAATTGCATTAGAAAAAGGGTGAACATTGAAATTGTATCAACAGTTGACTTACATCAACCACTCCCCCCACTTAGCGCTTGCTCACCTCGAGCAACCAGAGCGATAAGGCTATCTAGAGTACAAAAAATGATCATGCTGCATCAAGAACTCGAGGTCCCAGTAGGCGATGTAACTAATCAAAATCAAAAAGAGTATATTCCCATGACTTAAAGTCAGTAGTGGTGTGTGTGAGTTGAATAAACCTCAAGTTTGCTACCAAACTGACAATCATCAAATCATGCACGCCCATTCAAAATGTAACTCAAGCTTAGAATGATAACGATCTCCACTAATCAGGCATTCGGAATCAAGGAATTAGGTCGTAGCTGACAAATCGCTTGTAACGTTCAGTTAAAGATAATGGCTAAATGTAAAGAGTAAAAATGATAATCAAAAGAATAAGGCAAGATAGCAAGAATCCGCACTGCCTTATTGAAATCAACTCCCAACTTAGTTACTTCCTATCCTCGCATTACATAGATCTTACAATTTGCTTAAAAATTGCTCTTCAATGACTCTAGTATTATTCGACGATTAAGTATTTACAACTCAGATGCTTCCTTTTTAACTTGAGTTTCGAATTGTAGAAGCCCTTTATTCAACTCTTGGAATATGTACAACAAAATAAATTAAAATTAAATTTTTTGGGTGAAAATAACAATCGATTTTAAACCAAACTTCACAAGATGCCCTCTCAAAGATGGTAACATACTCTATCCAACTCTTAGTTGCCCACCACCGCCCACACAATTAATAGACTCTTGCTACGCTTTATGGAGGCCAAAAGAATGAAGACCAAGATTTCGCTAAGTGGTTGGATCATAATGAGGCTAAATACGTAATGGTTAGCTCGAGTGGGGTCTCACCATCTGAAAAGTCCTAGATAGTGACAGAAAGGAAAATTTGTGTTCGTGAAGTCCGCTTGGCTATGGGCTAGTCAAAGTAATGCCAAAAATTGTAATCCCTACTCCAATTCCAAGTGCTGTTTGTTCTGTCCCAAAAGAATATCCTAAGATTCAAGTTGTAAGACTAAAGTGATGCAATTTATTAATTTCATGGAAGAGTTGTTTGTTAACAAAGATTGGAATATGCATGCACAATGAGTCACACTCACCGACAAAGATAGTGAATAATATGTACTTATGTTCCATCGAGTTGCTTGTTTAATTGAAGTGTTTGTTCTACCAATTATGGGATCATAATTTATGCCAAAAGATAATTTATGCAGCTCTTAATTTCTCGGAAACAACTAAAGCTAAGGTATTTTCTCAAGCTAAATTAAAATGAATTACCTGGGTTGTTAGACTAACTGCAGATTCTCACTCTCACTTACGAGCTTGTATTGCACCTCACGCGCGCGAAGACGGAAAACATAGTTAGGTAACAACGGGAATCAAAGATGAGCAAAATAACGATGCGAGCATAAGTAAAATTAGTGGCAAATCCAGGCAAAGGTGTGGTATGACGCTGAAACGCAAGACACTCCACTCACTCTTGAAAACACTATTGCTGATACAAGAGAGTTTGGTCGCAAAATCAAGACGCCAGAAAGAGTCTTGGCGCACGCCATGCCCCAAAAAGGGGTAATGACGCACGTCAAAATAGTTTGGCATAGGGCAGTGGTGCAGGAAACTTAGAAAAGGGAGGGTTTTCATGCAGGGGGGTAAAATAAATAGCTATGTATGGCTGCAAGATAATCAACATAGGCAAAATCAAAAAAATAACCAATGAGAAATATTTTACATTATTGAAACTGAAAGGAAAATGCAGGAGCATAGTTCAGAAACAACCAGGGGAAATTTGCAACAAAGATTAAAATCAACCAGCATAACATAAAAATAAATAAACACCAAACCAACCAAAATTTAACAACTAACCAACAAAGACTAAAAAGCACCAACCAGAACAACTACTCGCATACAGACTAGCGGAACACCTGTGACTTAGACTCATCGGATGTACACGGAGCACTCGTGAACATCTCACGTGATAAGGCCAATGTACGGGAAAACCAAACTGGGAGAACTTATCGTGAGAGTAGGCAGGAACGTGCAAGCCGGTGCAAAGATGGAGACAAAAACGCATGCAAAGAGAATGAAGCGGTAGGTTACACGTGGTCGAGCACAAGACCATGCAACCCGATGAATCAACTTACTTCCCAATGATGTACTCCCGTGGCTTGATGGTATAAAGGCAGAAGCATCTCATTGTCGGTGAGCACATTGAAATTGTCAGCCGTGAGAATGCGATTATTGACAAAGCGCCTGTGCCCGCATATCGGAGGAAAGAACCGAGACCGAGTAGTTTCAGCAGGGCCTCGAACGTCGGGAAAAGTGCAAAGCGAGTAGGGTGAGAGAGACGAGCGACATGAAACTACCTATGTTGAGAGGTTCCACTTGATCTCATGAAGAAGACGGGCGCTAGCCAGTTAATGGGAAGAGAGGCGGAAAACATTGTTTACGCCCATATAACGGAATGGGGGCCTCAATCCCATAAACCATGACATAATTAGTAGACCTCTCTCAAAAGGAAAGTGGGATAATATAGCAAAGAACTCACGAACGACATTTTCGTTGACTTGTCCCTCGAGGTGGTGTTGACCAATGATTCCAACCTCCCCCACTTTACGCGCGTAGTCCGAGTACTTTTCTAGCTTGAGTCGATGCCGCACTCGAAAAGAATAGAGCGTACGGCTGAACAACCAAGATAGTTGTGCAATAACACAAGATCGCTACATCATAGAAAAGAACAGGCGATCGGCCCAAGGAGCAAGACATGGTAAAAGTGAAAAGTTGGGAGAGTTGTAAGGTTAGTTAAAGAGGGAATGTGAAAAGAGAAATGTAAAGAGGGATTGTAAATGAATGAATGTGGTAGAGGTGGGTAAAAAGAATAAAATTAGGTGTGATGGTCAATGGTCAAGGGCAGAACGCGCTTTATTGACTCACGCTAACCCGACATTGGCCTACACTAAGGGGGACAAAAAGTCATGGCTAGGTTTCTACGGGGCAGAGGCATGACACTGGGTGTCAAGTCAAGCAGACCGCCACCAAAGTACCTTTGACACACGCTAATTTATTAAATGGTGATTGCAGAGTGTGTCAAAGGGCAATGATGTGCGCCAAGATGGGTTGGCGACGCTAACGTGTGTCAATTAATCGCTCACGCCAACATCTGGTAATCCAGTGCCTGGGAATGAACCGTGATTCAAGATGTGGAAATCACCTAACGACGGACTATCGCTACACAAGGAGCTAAAAACACGTAATCACACAAGACTCGGGAAACAATAATTCAAGTTCCAACACAAAGAAGGCTAGTTATACTGATATAACAAACTAAAAATAGTAAACATTCCCAAAAACAAACAACACTTTGCAACATTCAACAGTTCTAAATAACAAAATAGTTTAACAAAATAACAATGTGATAATGACAAAGTACAATAGCCGACAAAGGTTAAAAACAACAAATCAATAAAGTTTGGTGGACAAAAGTACTAATCAACATCGGTAGTAGAAGCGAGGAACAAAGTAGTGAAGGTGGAGAGAGCTCTCATCGCCATCGCCATCAAGCACTTCATCAAGCAACATACCGGGCATCCAAAGGAGGGCGGAATTGGAGAAGGAAAATTCTGAAGATGGATCGTAAGCTAGTGCCCTGGCTACTCGCAAAAGATAAGGATTCGGCAAAGATGATAGATAAGATCATCGGGGGAAAGTGGAAGAAAGCATAGATCGGAAAGTCAAACTACTGCCCCGCCACCAAAGTGGACGAATCCTCGAATCAAACTTTGCCCGAAGAACGCAAAGAAACTGCTTAACCGAACCGTAATTGTAGATGAAAAGCGTAAACACTACCCGGAGCCATGGAATGTGTGTGTGGTCCTATCGAACAGTGTAAGGTGGAATCCAAGTAGTGGATTGGGCATGGGTCCTCAAAGACACGAATCAAAGTCATCCACCCTCTCCATATACTTGAGATCAGAGGTTTCATCAAAAAGAACGGGTGACCACGGAACCGACTGTAAAATCATTCAGACTCTCAACACACTCTCAAAACCTAATCTAGAGTTGGTGTCGGACGCCACCAACGCTCCACGCAGTCGCCATCTCGGACTCAAGGAACTCAAACCTAGCTCCCTCAGCAATGCCGAATCATGAATAGGTAGGACGTGAAGTGACACGCCGACCGGAGGTAGGATATCAACCGAGGATGGACCACTCGGCCGAGATAGGGCATCATGAGATGAAGTAGGAGAATGGACATTTTCTCAAATATTAAGGCCAATCAAGAGGTTGACAGAGGAAACAAGGTATCACTCGACATATATGAACTTGAGCTCGGTCACAAAGCCTGGCTGAATCATCCAAGGAAAGGCATGTTGCCATTTGCACGGTGATTTAGAGCAAAGTCCACTGCTTCCTGGTACATATGGTACTCCGGTGCATCCAAGGTGGAATGCCAAAGTGAAGATGGCAAGGGCCGTGCACAGTGCTCAGAAAAAAAAAAATTAAAAGTATTGATTTTATGAGTAGGTGATCTTATGTTGTGACTAATGGCGTTTCATCACCCCACATGCTTGGTCGCTTTATTATTCTTAAAACGCTTTGTCTACCAGGGTGGCGCATTTGGTACAAGCAAGTCTTAGCCTCCTAGGTCTCTTGGCACTGAGATTGCCCTCCTCGCTATAGTTTCCACATGCTGAAAATGTGGTCTCAAATGACGTCGTGGGAATACCAAAGAATTCATTGATGGCCTTAATCAAAATCGTATATCCTTACCACGAATCGATTGTACCCTTATCGCCTTTAGGAGGTTGGCGCTGCAAGATTGGCATAAAATTCAGCCATAATGGTGCCACTGACAGTAGGTTAAGCACGATTGGTCGCTAGATTCTCCCACTTACAATCCATAACGTATTTTCTCGACCATGTACAACTGACTTAAAATCTATTCTCGCTGCAAAATTTAATGCGCACGGTCAAATCGTGATAAAAGTCTCTTGGCCTTCCCGCTATGCAAAAGATGTTTAGGAAAAGAAACAACTGACTCAAAGCGGTATGGTGTGTTCGGTTCGCTTCGGGTGCATTATCGGTCACTAGTGGCCGCAGCTTTCCGCTTCTTTATTCGGGTCACCTTGACGACTACCACTACGGGTAGATGATTCGTGACATGGCTACGGGTTCAAGGCTAATCCAACAATACAACAAAACATTAATCAGCCCCTTCCCCTCCAGTTTCACCATCAAAATATAATAGCAAGAATTAAAAAATAAATTAAATTGCAAAGACGAGGACATTAGACAAAGTGCACTGCCATGGATTGGAAAACACCATGGTGTAGGGAGCGGTCACCGGAAAATAATGGAGTTGGTCGAAATGCGTAAGAGGTGCTTTGAAAACAAAATTGAGTCCCTTCACTCTCAAGCAAAAGCAGTAAGAGAAAGAATGGTAAATTGTGCAGTAGGTTGATAGCTTAGATTAACGGGGTAAATGGGTGGTGGGTTGAGAAAACCTGATGGAAAAATGGGAGAGAAAATGTGAGTTTTTGATAGTAATAGGAGTTATGAGGGAGGAGAGAGAAGAAGAACAATTTTAGATTCAAAACTGCCAACTGACGCAGACTTGAAGATACATTGACGACGCTCAAACCCTAAATAACTACCCAATGACTCACGCCGTAGACAAAATGGCTCACGCCACCAAAAATACCCAAATTCCTGCGAATGTCTGACAAGTGATCTCTAAATGCTGCACTGCAGCGTGCATCGAGTGAGCCCAAAGAGTTCCACAAGTTTCAAAGTTAAAAAGTACCAATGTTCATCAAACCCATCAAAATAATAACCGACATGATTGCAATTTATCTAATCACCGGTCACTTCGAAGAGCTACTGTTGTTTTACGCCAGTGGCTTCGATCGAGATTATACTGGCAGAGAAAAATGGAATTATACAGATTATCAACTCGGGGATAACTACTACCAACTACCCACATGTGCACATAGCAATTAAGCAAACAAGCCAACCAAAAGATACTGCTTAGTAAGCATATCTGAGGATAGTACCCGTAGTGTGCTAAATTTAAAAGTCTATAGCTAGATTCATATAATTCTTCATTCCAGTAGTGGATCTTTGAGAGACATCACCTCTGAGTATACTTCTCCTTCAATGAAATGTTTGATACATATGACCATTTGCTCTGAAATTTGTTTTTCCATCCGGTAAGAGTTCAATCAGACCGGATGCATACAACCTTGTAAATAAAAGAATGGACTCGGCCCACCTCAATCTAAGCATGTCCGAAACAATCTCGCGTGAGTTATACAAGAGCACTTTATCATTTGCATAGAAAGTTGTTTTTCCATCTCATGAGATTCTAACTCGCATTTGATGGCATACAATTCTTGTAACAAAAGAATGGACCTGTCCCACTTTGATCTAAGCTTGCCTCGAAACAATCTCAAGCCGTGAGTATTACAAGAAAGTAATTTTTTATAATTTATACGGAACTCTCGGATCATGATCTTTTGTCAAGCGAAATGACTTGGTCTGTTCTTGTACTTGGGCTGCTTTCGTGAGCGCGGCAAGGCTTAAACTCGCTAAGCCTGAGGTGAGCTTGGAGCAACCGATTGACACATAACCAACTAACTACCTACATGCACGTGAGCAATTCAACAAACAAGCTAACCAAAAGATAATGCTTAGTAAGCATATCGGGAGGATAGCAATCCGGCAGTGGTGTGCTAAATTTAGAGTCTATAGCTAGACTATATAATTCAAATTCGAGGATCTTCGAGAGACATCACCTCCCTCTTGAGGTATGCTCTCTCCTTCAATGTGAAATGTTTGACACGATGACCGCCATATGAAATTTGTTTTTCCATCCATGAGTTCAATCGCACCGGATGCATACACCCTTGTAACAAAGAATGGACTGCCCACCTGAGCTAAGCTTGCCTCGGAAACAATCTCTGCGTGAGTTACATGAGTACACTTTATCATTGGCTGGCGAATGTTGTTTTTTCCATCCGGTGAGTTCAACTCACGCACGATGCATGGCACCTTGTAACAAAGAATGGACTCTGCCCACCTCACATCTGCTTTCCCGAAACAATCTCAAGCGTGAGTTATACAAGAGCACTTTATCATTTACATAAAGCCCTCGATCAAGGATCTTCTTGCCGCTTAAATGACTTACTTCTGCTCCCTTGTAAATTTGGGTGTTCTCGTGATACAAGGCCAAGGCGTAAACTCGGGCTAAGCTCGTGAGTTGAGCAAATCTATGATCACCTACAAGATTAGGTCAACGTTGAGAAATCTAACAGCCCAACAAGCTCGGTGTCTAATTCAACGGACAAGGACAAGACTCTGCCAAAACGCAATCAGAGGTGAACATCCAATGTGTCTTAAAAGCGTGCGTAAGCCCAAAGTGCGCCGCTGCTTCACTAACCAATTCTACGTGAGTGTCTACCGCTTTTTTCAATGATCCGTTTCTCCTCGGTTTGACACTTCAACCTCGCCCACTCACTTGTGGGTGAAACAGCCGACTTTGTGTTTTACACCTATAGCTCTCAAGAAGTTTAGTAAATGGTCGGTTGCAAAAGTGTGAGCCGAGGTCACTTAACAATGATAGCACGGGGAGTAACAAATCTCTTGAAAATATTTTTAAGAATTTCAAGACCACCTTAGCATCATTAGTGGGTAAGCTTGTGCTTCATCCCATTGTAAAATATATTCACCATTACTAAAATGAATTTATTACTTGAATGAGTGAGTGAAGGGCCTATGAAGTCAATGCCCAAACATCGAATATTTCCACATTCTAAAATAGGTTGGAGGGCTTTTTAGCCTCTTGGATATGTTTACACTTCTCGCATGCAACACAAGATCATGCTAAACGATGTGCATCCATGTACAGTTGTGTGACAATGAAATCCACATTGCAAAAACATTTATGCCGCTTTCACCTCCGTGGTGGCTCAGTATCTTGACTATGGCGTTGGCTGCTACGGCCCCAATCATTTTAAATCGCTTGCATCACATCAACTCAAAAGGTAGATTCCAACCGGGTGCCACTAAAATCGGTGCACTAATCGGTTTTTTTCTTCAAAGTCTCAAAAGCCTCTATGCACTTTTCTATCAAAACGAACGGTACTTCTTTCTCAAGAAGATGATTGAGAGGTTTGGAATACGAGAAAATTGGCAAAATGAACTGGTCCAGTGGAAACCAAGATGTCCAAAAATCCTCTCAAAGTCTTCAAATTAACGGGGTGAGGCAACTTCTCAATCACTGATCTGTCAGCTTCATCCACTTTACACCTTCATTAGAATTCTATGGCCCAACATTAATACCTTCCGATACCATGTTCGACACTTCTCCCAATTGAGCACTACAAATTCGTGTCCTCGCATCGCTGTATCACACGCTCCGTAGACGAGAGAGACATTCTTCAAAAGAATCCTCAAAACCCTAAAATTATCCATAAATATTTCCAAAATCTCTCACCATATCCAAAAAAACGCAATCACTACATCTTTGAATATAGCCGAGCGCTGGTACAAACCAAACGTCATTCTTTTGTAGGAAAACGTTCCGTATGGACAAGTGATAGTCATTTTTTTCTATCTCCTACCGTAGAATGAATATTTGTAGATAGTCCGAATAACCTTCAAGAAAGCTGGCGAATTTATGCCCACACAACCGCTTCCAACATCGATCGATCGATGATATCAAAGTGGATAACGATCCTTCTTGGTATGGTCATTGAGTCAGCTTAAAATCTATACACATGCGTGTAAGTGACTTCTTATTGTCGAAACCATTCGCACGGTCATTTTCCCTTCACATTAAATCCTTCCTTATTGGACACAACTTGAGTAGGGTCGACTCCACTCACCCGCTGACATCGGAAAAATGATACCCATCTCCAATAACTTGATGACTTCTTTTTTGACAACCTCTGCATATCGGGATTCAAACGACGCTGTGGTTGGAGCACGTGGCTTAGCATCTTTTATTGAGATAATCATGTGAACTCAAATCTCGTGGACTAATTTCTCCAGCAAATGTCATCACGGTCCATCCAAATGCTCTCTTATGTTTCCTAAGCATCCTCAATCACGAAGTCTTCCCGCACACCGCTAGTGATGAAGAACTAATAACAGGAAGAAGATTATCACTTTAATAAAAGCATATTCAAGTTAAGAGGTAGATTTTTCAACTCAAGACTCTTTACGGCCCTCTACCGAGGGTTTCTAATAGTGGCCCATCATGTTTCTCATTCCAGTATATCAATGCCATGGTTGTCGGTTGAATGTACAACCGCATCAAAATAAGAAATCACTGCACAGATCTCTTAATCATCACTTTCCATCGCCAAAAGACGGATATGCAAAACACTGCTGACTTATATTTCAAAGACCTCGTGACGTTCGTATTCTCCATACAAGCGAAAGATAATTGCATCAACAAAAGAACAAGACTTCTACGAATTGTAACGGATGCTTCATAGCTTTAAAAATATTAAATGTGACCTCATCCTCATTTACTCTCAAAATTAATTCTCCACGTTGAACATCGATCATTGTCCTTCCCGTGGCATGAATGGACGACCAAGAATAAGGGGTGCTTGAATACCTTTCCTTCCATACCCATAACCACAAAGTCAATCGGAAGTAGAACTAACTTGACCTTCACTAAAACGCCTTCTATGATTCCCTTAGGGCGCTTTTATTGACCTATCTCGCTAATTGTAGAGAGTCATCTCGCCAGTTTGTTCTTGCACACACTTTCACACATGCACACACACACACACACACACACTAGTTTGATAAATGTGTCCTAATAAGACATTTAGGTTAATGCTAGCGCTGTGGTCACAAAGCACCTCTGAAACAAAAGCCCCCTATTTTCTGCACGGTATGGTGAAACTCAGGAATCTTTAAGCTTGTGGTTTATTTTGCAACACGGGGTGGAGCATTCTCTCATTGAGACAAATGTTTTCAATATCCTCAAATTGTATTCTGTTAGTAGAGAATGTCTTTCAAAACTTACCATAAACATGCATGCTATTGAAAGTGCTTCTGCGACGGGAATGTTAACATTTAAGTTGTCGAAATGTGTCTGTACTGGTTAGCGATTTTTATCTAGCTTTTTCTATCTTAATTTCTTACTGTAGGATAAGGTAACGACTCAATATCAATATTTTTTGGAGTAGAGCCTGTACGCTTCCTTACCTTTACCACTGATGAATCATTGGATGCTTTCTCAATGTTTGAGATGCCGGTGGTCGCCCATTCATTCGGTAGGTACCATCTTTCCTTGGTCTTTCTTAGAGTTGGGTTGGGTATTGGCGCCGCAATACACATCGCGTGGCGCAAGGGCCAAACCTTCAGTGGATTCTTCGTTTGGTGCACACCGGTCCCGATTAGCGCGTATCACAAATCTTTTCTCAAAACTCTCTCAATCACGCTGGACCATTGACGCGCTTAAACTCCGGCCAAGCGGGCGTTTCAAAGAGACATGTTCTTTAAAAGAGTCCTCAAATCGCTTGCTCGGATTCTTCAAGATCCTCGGACTTTCACCCAATCATAATCCCTCTTCTACCATTTATATATCCGCTTTCTCTGCAAGAACTCATCAACAATATCCTCTTCCTCTTCACTTAATTCCTTCCCTTCACCGGATTAAGTGTCAGGTAAATTATTTTCAACCTCGTTCCCAGCCAGATTTTCATAAAACTCTCGATTCTGCACAAACTCTTCCATTTTGGGTTATGATGGCATTCACTCCCTCGGTTTCAATCATCTTACTTAGGAAACCGCCTGTGGTCTACTAGCATTACTCTCACCTCTCTACTTAAGTGTTCTTCCATAGTTACGCGACGGATGTTGCGCTTTACTCTATTATGCACCGCTCATCGGTTGTTCTCAAAGCATGCACATCCTAGTCACCGTGTCGATGAAGACATCATCGATTGCATATTTGCAGCCTTGGAGTTGAAACAACGCCTATAAGATTATCCATCAACTTCTCCCAATCTTTCTTCCTTTTCCGTGAGAAGAACTTGAAGTTTGAGTGATTGCGATGTTTTATGTGAGACGCTGTCGAGTAAGAGAGATGTGTGAGTGGTTGCGCGCCATATGAAGATGGTTTTGGAAACCAATGAGTTGGAGGATTGGCATTGAAGCAAGTCTTTTAAGAAGTGGTTGAAAAGATGATGGTTGCTTATTCGGGTTAGGAGACCAAATGCTGAGCAGGAAAATCTCTTTGCAATGTATTATATGCATTAGGGCAAGTATCATGGTGTTGCTCAAAGTTGTTGCATGTAGCTCACTTCTTACATTCAGATCTATGATCTTCATTTGCAAACTTGCTGTTCACTATGAACAGATATTGCCTTCCAAATATAAGCATTTCTTTGTTCACCAACTTTCTTGCTTTGAGAAATTTGAATTTGAATTAACACCTCGTGAGCTTTGACGGTGACTTCTCTTACAAAAGCGCCTTTCAGTGCTCGAAGTGGTTTCCCACATGCGAGTTGTTTTGTGTAATCTTCTCGATAGTATCGTGACACATCTTGGATGCTAAACTTCGTCATCAACGAATCCATTGTACGCTTGGTCGCCACGGCTCAAGATTTGCTCGTAGGTACATGCGACAAAAATCAATTTAAAATGCATGTCCAACGGATAAGCATGATCGGACATGCCTCAACAACCTCTGTAAGCGTTCCACGCACCTGGGCGTGATCTATATTTCACCTTTGTTTGAAACTAGCAACATCAACTTTCGATTTCCAAATTCCGGCGGGTGTAAAGCATTTATTTCAAGAATACATTTTGGATTTCCACCTAGCTCATTGAGATAATGTGAAGTTATGACATAAACCAATCTTTTAGCCTTCCCATCCAAGTCGAGAAAGGAATATAGACATTCCCTATCAACTTCTGCATTAGCTCATGACTCTTGGCCGACATATGCTGTTCCCTATAAAGTTGTAAAAGATGAGTAATTGTGGATCTTAAGTTATCACCATTCATGAATTGAGCTCTTATTCCACAACTAATCCAAAAGGATGAGCTTTAACCTCCACATTATCTTCCCCTCTACATCGGGTAAACGAATTGGATTGTTGGACCTGCTTCTTCTCACGGCTTTAGTGAAATTGGCCTTTGGCCTAAGAGTTTATTGTTGTGTGTTATTCAGTTATTGGGGTTTCGGCCATAGCTAAGTGTTTGATTGATTAGCTGTTTTGGTGGTGGATTCGGATTATTGGGATTTGGTGGAAGAGGTCATGGAGGTTTTGGTTTTTAGTCTTGGCTTGGGAAGCCGCTACGACCTTAATCATTTGTGCATTTGCTATGTCTTCGTCCCGTCTCAGTAGCTTGTTAGATGATCCTTGGATGAATCTGCACTTAAGTTTCAAACCATGGTGAGCTCAAGTCAACTTTATTTCTCAACTACTGCTCTAATATTGTACGTCGTTGATATCCTGAATGAGAGAGTAATTAGTGCATTACCACGCTGAATCTGTGATTAAATCCACTTCTGAGGATGTAAAACAACAAAAACACAACAAATAAACACTTGGTGACTCATCTTTGAAGTAAGCACCAATGAAATACAGTGCAAGATGAGATTAGAAAAATTCGGCCGATTCTCTGGAAAAACTTTAAAACTAGTACAAGTAAGTGTGAAGTACTCAAGAGAACCTTTAAACAATGGCCAGTAAAGCTTGATGGCCAAATCTCTAGTTCGATCTAGCTGGAATTGTACCGGGTGGGTGTAGTACAGTGTAATGGTGAGTGAAGTCCAACCTTACTCAGAAATCACTTATCAAAGTTACACACTAAAAAACTTATATTAATCTAAGATCTCAGTCACATATTTTTAGGATGGTAACCGAATGCATAAATAAATATAGAGCTGCAATAAATGTTATGATAAGGCGATAAAAGAAAGTAACCAAGACATTCCATTAACACAGCCATCTTCTCGTAGTATCATGGGAATGATCTCACCACCGAGCCTACCATTGGTTTTAAAAGTGTGAATGGCATGGTATTCCTAAGCAAGTAGTTTCCTCCATGACAGTGTCACGAAACTACTCTCTACCTCCTCGCTTGGCTCAAAGGGTCTGAAACTTTGATGAATTTGTATGCTATGCACGTGAATGACGATGGCATTGTCATTGTCCCCGGATAAATCGAATGCCCACGAAGAATCCATTTTACCATCCAGTTTTCCTATCCTCTTCCATTATCTATCATCTCCATTGATTCTCAAACAAACGTACAAATGCTAACACTAGGCAATTACACTGGCTGAAAGCAATCAATATAACACAAGTAGGAAAATCTTCTGTCACCATCAAAACTAGCAACACCAACAATCATTCCTAATCAACATAGGAGGATAAACTAAAGTTACAACATAATCTTGGCTAGATAAGTCTAGCCACTCATGTCTACAACTATCAACATCTAAAAATTGATATCATAAGCATGAGAACAATTGAATGAAAATAAAGATTAAGGATTACCAAATCCAAGGAGTACAAATTAGTGTTGGTTTCATTCAACTTCCAAAAGTTTCAATGAACTCACAACGATTAATAGTTGAATTCAAATCAACTAAAGTGTTAAACTAGAATCGCTTGCTTTACAATTAAAATCGCGAGTTAATTTACTAAAATTCGGCTATAAGAGCACTAGGGTGGGTTTTGTCTTCAAGATGGATCAAGTTAAGAAGATGAAGTGTATATTTGATAATCTTGTGAGTGGAAAAATAAAAGGATTAATTCTTTGCCGACTCAATGCAGCGTTGGTGCTTGAGTCAAACCTAGGCGGCGTGCGTCAGTGCATAATGCATTATCGGCGTAGGTCATAGATTTTGCTTAGTGTGCGTCAAGTCCAATATGTGGGGTTGGTGAAATGATATTAGCATTAAATGTCTTTCAGCGGGTGTGAAACCAGACGTGAGTCAACGTGACATAGCGCGCAACGTTTGTATCTGAAATCACCATGATCAATGTTTTGCTCTTTCCACCTGGCTTGGACCGAACCCTCAACGTGTGTCAACGATCCTCGTAGGTTGAAATCCTTGCCTCAATCGGCAAAATCATCACTCAATAATCCATGGCACTATAAAGTCAAAAATACGCTCCCGCCCGTGATACTGTGGTTACAAAAATAATGCTGAATCATACGCGTGTGTCCATCGATATTCTAAAAAATACGCCAATATCTACGCAAAACAAAAAGCAGTGCGTGGTTCTTTCTTAAAGTTTCTATAACGCACAAAATGGTTCAAATCATCGTACAAAATCAGCTCAAGTTGATGTCAAAATACCAAATTGGCAATTAGAAAAGGGTGAATCATTGAAGGTGTATCATCAGGTTGACTTGTCAATGACCCTGAAAACAAATCAAGTATTACAAGTTATGTCAGGCGAAAAAAAAATCAAATTTATTGTAACGACAAATTGTAGCAACTATATAAAACGATTATGTTTCCATAGTTTTTTATCGATGGCACATTTAATATATTTAAAAATATAATGCTAATAATTTTTAAAATTAGAATATAAAATAGATACTGCAACAATCACAAATTAATCCACGCATTAAACAATGCATAACATGTTACATATATGCATAACAAAAGTCACATATTACACACCATATGTTTCATACACCAAACAAAACATCATCTCGGTTTGAGAATATAGACATCAAATAAGCTGAACAGTGTATTAAAAATACAAAGCAACAGCATAATATAGAAAGGTAGTTCATAATCATGATTGGATCAAATGAAATGAATTTTCAAAATGTTAACTGGATCTAAGGTACTGCACCGGAAAGAACACAAATAACAGTAATGTCAATATACCGGACTCGTGGCGCAATGCTGCGAAAAAGTGATTTTCTTCACCTGACAAGTAACAAATTGTAACACTGCAGCTCGGATACCAAATTCTTACCGAAAGCAAGCACTAAAGCATACCTGATTAATAAATAACTCTAATATTTCAAATAAGCTTCTCTAGCGTAAGTAAATATCGAATACATATAAGCTGAAGCTAAAAGAGCTAGGAGTAAAACATAAATGCCTATATAAGAGTAGAAATTAAACAACTAAAGATAGAAAAATGTAACATTTATTATCATGTGGAAAGCTAAACAGCCCAAACGCGTGTGAAACCTTCTTAAAAGAATACTAAAAGAAAATGCAACTTTTCCAAAGAATAACGTATCTAATGTATATAAAAGAAAATAGAATAAGTAAATGCTTCACCTCCGGCGTCCTCAAACGTAAGTCATCAGAAAATGCTTGCTCGAACTGCTGGGTCACCACGTTTCATCCTTTCTCCCCAGACACATAGAAAATAAATGCATTTGTATGGTAAGTACAAAGTATTCAATAGAAGTAGAAGCTAAGGCTCATTAACAAGTTTTAATATAGTAATTATCTTTATGAGACCGACTCAATCTAAGATTCACTTAATACCCATTGACGTATGGCGCATTAATCTGTTTCTAACTTAGCTTATCTTTGTTACATGGCTGCTCAAGGCTTTATGCAGAGTCTTTTGCCCACATTTAGTTTGATCTGCGGGTGCAACTTTGTTATTTGGATCCACACCAATAGCCACTGGCTAGTCCCGATAGTATCTGGCGTTCCGTGAAGTCCTCTACTCCTGGTGCCCTCTCTGTGGCGACAGGAGTTACCATCCAATGAGTACCTTCTGCTCCTCGTTATCAGAAAGGCCATCAAGTTTACTCATATTATCCGGAAAGCCTACACATATAAACTTGTGCCTATCAAGAATGACATGATGTTTGTCTTTTACTAGTGAAGTATGTAATCATCATTAGTTGTTAACTAGCCAACTAGTTGTTTTTTCAAGTAAGTTTCACTTCAACTCAACTCTCTTTTATAGACCTCTGAGCACGGACAGGTTTAGCAAAATACACGCAGACATTGATGAACTCTGGATCACCCAAAGCACAAGCCCTTTCATACCTTTTCCGATGGTCCCGGACTGCCAACTCTTGCTTTAAGAGTACGTCCGGTGCCGAATAAGCTTGTGAGAACTCAATTCGGGCTTATTTTATGTTTTAATTAATCTTATTCAAACTCATTAACAAAACTACAACTCATGTTAAGCATCAAAATAACATTAGCCACAAGATCCATTGTCAACCAAATCATTTATTCATATTTTCTGGAAAAGTAAATAACATAACACAACACTACCCAACAGCTATACATTATATATTTATTAAATCATCCTTTTTTTTTGTTTTTTTGTTTAAAGGCTGCTGCACAGTCGAACTAGGAGGAAAAATTAAATGTCTCTAATATACCACACATACGTAAAATAATTAGATCTGTGATTATATATATATATATATATATATATATATATATATATATTACAATAGCTATATATTTGCTTTTTTTTGTACTTTTTTTTTACTTTTCTTTTTTTTTTTTTTCCTCGGCACCTTACAGCTAAGGCAGCTAACATCAACTAGCATTAGGTCTCATATATTTTCCCTTCTATTCCGACCAATTCCCAGGCCAAGTACATATATATGCATATAAAAAAGAAAATAAAAAGCAGGCTTATCCCAAGCAAAATACACGCAGCAATACTGAATAATTAAACATATATACTTAAATCCGATTGGTAGCAACTTACAAAGCGAATCAAACACAAAATCTAACCTCTATAAACCAATAATTAATTTATAGGAAGAAGCCTCTTACCTTTTAAGTAAGCTATTCACTACCAAACCTTGACAAGGTCTAACTTTCGGGTGTTGAATCGTGCGCTCTCTTCACGCGATGATTCCTTTACTTCCTCTTCGGATCTAAAAACAGTTGAGATTCGACTTAGTAACCGGAAGAAGTCTCAAATTTCTTTTCTTTCAACTGAACTCACCTGGAAGATAGATTTTTTAAGGAGGAAATTGATTCAAAGGTTAGGGAAACTAATGGGTTTATTTTCCTTAAATAGGAAATCCCAATAATTAACCTAATCCCTTATTTTCGTTAATTACCCTTATTATCAAATAATCAGATTTTCCCCAATATATATATATATTTATCCAAAATATATATACACATAAAATACTTTAATCCAAGTAAATCACTTAATATTCACTTTTTCCAAAAGGCATTGGTCATTTTTCTCAAAGTCGGGATCATCTAATATAAATAACACAAAAAGAACAAATAAATTGCTTATATACACCCTTTATAGTAAATTTTATTTAGTTATAACATTTACATTATACTCAACAACACATGAGTCTTAAATTATGAATATTATATTATGTACATTGTTGAAGGTATGTGATATGCAACATAAATGTCTTGGTGTATTCATGTTTAAAGTGTTGCATATTCTTATTACACACACTATGCATAATGCATCTATGGCATTTTGTTCTGGTCAACTCATATTAATCTCAACTGCATGTTTGTAATCTAACCAACATGGGTACTTAAGAATTGAATAAGTTCGAACCTAAAACAATTGAAGGCTATTCATGTCCTCTATTTCTTGCTATAATATTATTGTGTTTGCTTCATCTAAGTTTTGTGTTTTTAAGTTGTTTTATTTGTAGTAAAACATGAAGCTTTCAACGATAAATAAGAAAATGAAGCGACTATTATGAAGGCGTGGTCTATGGTTTGAGCACCATCATATCGCCCCATTTTGGGATACAGGTGTCCTTATCCGGAAAATAACGTTTCACACATATAACATTAAATAAATTCAGCATTATATGTAAGCCTCTACGTGCGTAAATGTCGGAGTTAAGCTAAAGCAGAGGAAGCTATACTAGCTTCCGGATGAAATAAAAAAATGCAACTAGAATAGAATACTATTCATACTTAAGATAGAAAGGTTATCTTACAACAATGTTAAGTTCAAATTTACAAAAGTCGATATCTCAAAGTAAATGTACAACATTGTCTTGAAATAGAAATACAACAATGTTTGGGAAATCAAGCAACATAGTCTGATACATGGTTTTAATACAACAAATGAAATCACAGCATATTCATGGCAACAAGATTCACACGTCATCCTTATAATCCTCAAATCAAACTCCGAAGCAACTTTCAATTTCATCTTCTCTGCATACAACACAACAAAACAATCATCACTAATAGAGTAAATTACAAAGTAACTTAGTAACATGTAGAAGCTTTTGAACAACCTTGGTTTTATAACGAAAGGTTAAACAATTATTAATTAATTTGTCTTTCATGAACACTGAAATCACAAACTCAGGTTTCACTTACGTGCATGCTTATCAACATGTCGTGCGGAGATCCTCTACTTGTTTCTAGCTTAGTTTATCTTTGTTGCACTTCCCTAGGTATTCAAGGCACTACGCATTGTGCTACTCACCATGGCTAAATTATTTGCAACCTATTAGTGGATCACACAAATAGCCACCGGGCTAGTCCAGTGGTGTGTGTGTTTTGAGAGAGTCCCTCCGTACTTAGAAGGTCTTAGTAATCTACGTGAAGGATGTTGTTTCTTTGCGGCTTGTGGATGGATCACGATTTACAAATTACAATACATAAATAAAGGATCAGAAATTCCCTAGCAAAGGGTATAGCATGTCACATCAATAAGCAGGTAAAGAGAAGCCAAGATCTTCCAATGTGTTATCAAGCGGTGGTTAGTGGATTTACCAATTCTTGTTACTCAGAACCTCCCTTGATATGCTTTCAAGAAAAACTACAAGTTTTTTCTTCAACGTTGAAACCAAGACAAGAAACAAGTTTTTTCTCTATTTTTGTATGTATATGTCAAAAAAAAATTCTTTTCTTTTTAAATGTCTTGGAAGAACTTCTCTGCTATATAGGAAGTAAATCTTTGGCCTCCAAGTTTCTATTTAATTAAATAAATATTTAAAAAGAAATCACAATAAAAGATGATTCCATTTATAAAAGATTGCTTGATTAATCAATCAATCAATTACAAATCAATTATCTTTTATTAATTAGTATTTAACTAGGTAAAATAATTAATTACACAAGAAAAATCAATTTAGCACTTTATGACATACGAGGCGCCACAACGTAGGTTTTAGGGCTACATAAAATGGCTTTTACATGACATTTATATTATTTATTTCAGCTAATTAATATTTTCGTGATATCAAATTAATTGGCCCGATAATTAATTATCAATGAGGGCCCAATAACAAGAAAAATACCCGAATTAAGGCAGGACCCATGATGTGGGATCAATGGAACTATAACTGCATGCATCTCAGCCAATTAAATAAAATATTCATCGAACAAAATATTACATTACTTAAAATTATTAATTTGGGATTACGCCACCATAAACTCAAAAGCTGAGATCTCTACCAATTATAGATATATCACTTACACTCAATCCCATAGAGTAAATAAGCGTCCCTTGATATAATCACTACACACGGACTAACCCTCAGCCAGAATGCATCCCATTACCAGGTGGGAGTCTCAACTGTACCAAACTTCAGAATACTCTTATCCTTATTTAACATTAACCCCTACAAGTGATCAATTAGTTCAAATATCGACTAGTAGCTAATTAGTCCCTAATATGAAATGGGCCCATCGATCATTTTCTCAGGGCTAGAATAGGGATTCGGCTCTCTACTTCCCCGCGAGGAAGGGAATGGATTCCATGTCTGTGAAAAGCAGACTACTCACTCACTCGTCGAATAAGTGCCAACTGGAAGTGACTTGGATCACATATCAAAGTGATCCGTAACTCAACACATCAAACACTACTCCGAGAGCCAGCGGCATCCTGTGATCACCTCGAGATTAAGATTCAATCCATTATCTTGATCATCTAATGATTTAATAAGATTTCCGATTACGAAATTATATCGAAGAAATACAGATTAAATTGGTCCCGATTCTATAATAAGATGCCATCATATATAAATGCCCCACTTAGGTACCTTCTACAAGCCAATCCGAGAAGCACTATCACACCTTAGTGTTAAGGTGCATTATTGGTGTTTGAATCGTAGAGACTTCATATATGTCTGCTAATCTCAATCCTCACGTGCATGCCATGCCCCAGTTAAGTAAGATTTACATCTTTGATATACTTAGGCTTTAAGTTTAGTGTATGTTGTTTATAAACACCCTAGCAAATAATAAGATGAAAAATAAAATCAACCATAAAAAACAATTACATAAATTGTCTTTCGGGCTAAACATCTAACAATCTCCCAGCCCTGCACGAATGACAGTAATAATTGTTTTAGAGCACACCCTATCTTTATTACAAACTATGCTCTAGCAATGGAAATGACTCAATGTTCACAATACCCATGTTTTCCAAGTGCCTAAAGAAAATACTTCTATGCTAAGCGCCTTGTGAGCAGATCGGCCAAGGGTTATTCGGTGAGGGGATTTATTGACCAGGAAATATCTCGCCGATTGTGAGCAATCTTTACGATCGGATGATACTTCCTCTACATATCGTTTGACTTGAGGTGACTCGGGGTCCTCTGGAATTCGACCACCCGGACCCATTGTTGTCACCCGGTGAGGACGTGCTCCGGATATTCTGGATTTGGGATTACTCTAAATCTCAGGAACTTCTTCTTGAGCCATACCGCCTTTATTACGCCTCAGAGAACCGTATATATTCTGGCTTTCGTAGTCGAATCGGCTGTTACAAGCGCCAGAGCTCCTCAGGACCTATCGCTCCGCCTCCCGAGAGTAAACACCCTGAGCGATGTCGATTCTGATCATCCTTATCGGAATCTGATCAGTGATTAATACCCTAGTATATCGATTTCTTTTTAAATATACAGCCATACCGCCAATTCCTCTTCGTTCTCTTAAGATACTTGAGGATATTAACTTCCACTGGCATCCCGATTCTCAAGCCCGGATTTGTGAAACGGCTCGACAAGCTCCACACCGTAGGCTGATGCAGTCTAGTACATGACATAGCGTACATACATGATCTTAACGACCCGAAGTATATGGTACTCGTCCATACTTTATTGACCGGATGTCTTGAGGGACACTGCTGGCAGAGAGTTAGAATAACAAAGCCAGGTTGGTAGGAAACCTCTTCTTTGTATCTCACCGCATGCTATAAGCATAACAACATCCTATCTATGTAAGATGCATAGGATGAGCCAACATCATGTTCTTAGATCCCATTATAACTTGGATTCTAAAAAACATACTTTCGCCTCTCCTAAATCTTTCATTTGGAATCAAGAGGCTAAGCAATTCTTCACATCGACAGCATCTATTATTCAGTCCGTTAAGCGAGAATGTCGTCAACATACAACACTAAAACCACGATATTTGACTACGCTTCTTGTATACACAAGGCTCATCAAAGTTTTGTTCGCAAACCCACACGACTTGATAGTTTCGTCAATCTATGATTCCGAAGACCGAGAAGCTTGCTTTAACCCATAAATGGACGGGCAACACACTTGCAACACTTTGTGCTCTTGGCCTTCATATGAATCCTTACGCTTCTTTGCATATATATTTCCCTATCAAGATAGCCATTCAGAAGAAATTTAAATCCTAACATCCATCCGCCAGGATCTCGTAATCTAGACATGCACTAGAATCGGAAGGAGGATCGAATGGACTTCACCATTGCCATGAGGAGAAGGTCTCTTACGTAGTCGTTTCTCTCTCTCTGTGGCCAGCCTTTAAAGCACTAGCTGCCAATCATTGAAGGTTAACCTTTCCATCCACTCACTCACTTTCTTGTAGAATCCATTTGTTGCCCTATGGGTTAACACCTGAGGGGCAATCTGCAAGTTCAGGAGTGAGTTGGAGTACATAGACTCCATCTCTCGATTCATCGCGTCAAACCACGTATCCTTATGGAGAATCATCCAGTGACCTGCGATATGACATCTGATCATTCATCCTCCGCTCCATCGAGAGATGGCGACATTCAAGCCTCACGGTTGTATACCGTCTTTTTGCATCGTGCCCGAGACACTCACGGCGGTACATCCACGAGTGGTCTAGAATTTGTCCAGGTAGTAGTGGTGGTTCTCATGAGTGTTGTTATCCGTGATACTGGGGTGTCACCGTGGTCCGACCTGCGATGAAGCGCAACTTTCTCGATATATAATTTTACTCAGGGAGCTTGAAGTCCTTCATGTACTTGATCATCGAGAAAAGTGGCATTAGTCGGAATTTATTACGCCTTCTAATCTTCGGATCAGAAGAAACCTCGCTCGCGTCCCCATGCATACCCTGCAAATAGACATACTTTGTGCGTGCTTTTACCCAATTTGTTAGTCTTGTCCTCTCAAACATATGTGCGGACAACCCATCAATAGGTGTTTTTCGGCAGACTTTGGCGTCATCACATTTAGAATGCGGATCAATGCTTTTAGGGCATACGTCCCTGAAGCCAGAAACCGGAAGTACGTTGTGTAGCTCATCGTTGATACGACCATGTCTATCAATGTCATATTTCTCAGCTCAAGCCAACTTCGTTTGCTGAAGCGTTCTGAGGCGCGGAATGTTGGGGCGGATCCGCTTGTTCAAAGATAGCCACGTTGAATTCTATATCTAAGTCCTCACCGACACGGTGGGAAGGCATTTCAAAGACTTGCTTGCATTTGCCTTTCGGTTTTTGCAGGAATTTTAAACTTACCAAAAGTTTTGGATTACTGTCTGGTGAGATAAACATATCCGAATCTCGAGTATGTAAATCAATGAAAGTACAAAATAATCGACCGCTTTAGCCTCTGCAACTGTACATTCATCGGACCACACAGATCTGAATGTACCAATTCTAGAGTTCTTGGGCCTGCTACCTTTGGCGTGAAGTGGGTGCTTAGTCAATTTTTCCCTCAGGAGCCCAAGATTCAGATCTGCCATGTTGAGTTATATAACTCTAGCTTAAGGGACCGTCTTTGGTGGTCTTTTGATTCTTTCATGAAATATGACTTGTAGCCTAAGGTGCCAAAGATATGTTTACCTTAGTGAGAAACTTGATGCGCGCTAGTAGAACTTGATGTGCTACTTTAAAACACTTCGTTGTTAAGCGTTAGAGTATCGGTTGGTTTAATGACACACAAGTCCGTTTTCTAACATTCTGAGAACAGGATTCATCTATTTACGAAATAACAAATCTTATTATACTCGATAGATAAAGAATACTGATTTATTCTTTCCAAAACAGACATAAGAAATTAAATTTCTAAAATGCAGATGAATATAAAAGACATGGTCAATTTAAGGACTTTATTTCCAAACATTAAACGAACTACTCCACATTTGCTTTCAGCTGAAACTCATCAGCTCGCTGCCAACTCTCATCTCATGAGCTCCATCCTCACAGATCTCATGTGAACTACCAGGATACACCGAAGAACAAACATGGTTAGTAGCTCCGAATCCGAGTATCAGAATTGATACATCTTTGCGCTGCTTTTGCTTAGGAGTCTAAGACAAAGTAAACAACCCGGTCTTATCCTGCCACCCATGTTTGTCTCGACCGCTCTTTCTCTTCACCTCTTTAAGATATTTTGGGCAATACTTGCATAATGCCCTACTTCTCCACGTTGAGAGCACTTACCCTTAGGTTTGGAGCGCGAGTTGCCTTTTCCACTTTCTTTCTTGTGAGCATTCCATTTATTCTTTTCTGAGGTTTGACCTTGAACTTTCCTTTGTTCCGAGAGGTTGGCGGTTGGCCTCGGCCACGTTGGCTCTGTTCTTCTTTTTCGCTTCTCGGGTTCTCTTGTTAGAGTAGACACCTCAAATGTTTCAGACTCGTTTTGCTTATCAATCATGTCAAGTCAAACTTAAGCTTGTTCATGAATATGGTTGGTACTAGACGAAAGAAATCGGCAGAGTGATTCGAAAATCATGCTCACTTGAGTCATAAATCAAATTAGAAGCTGTGAGTCTCGTCACCGGTAAAGTAATTGATCTGAAGTTCATCACATGACCCGTCACCGGCCGACTCCTCTCCCTCGTATTCACGTTTGCAAACGCATCTTGATAGCTTTGTGTCGGGCTTGATCGGAAGAGTCGCCAAACATGGAGGTAAAATTCTGCGTGATTTCTCTAGCAATTGCAAAACCTTCACATTTGGTCATGTGATTTCCGACATCGAGGCTAGCATGATGCCCCCGCCTTGTTGCTCAGACTCAGTCCATACGCTATTTTCTTTATTACGGCTTTTGAGAACCGGGCGGTAAATCTTTGGAATGTTCGAGATTCGAACATATCTTGAACATTTTAAGACGAGCACAACGCTTAAGTTACTTTTCCATAGCAAAAAAATTGGTTTCGGACAACTTATCATTCCAATACAGTTAAAGAAATTTGCGGCGACACGATGTTGTAAAATCATTGTGAGAAATTAAATTCAAATTTTACCTTTACTAATAAATGTATAGTCTATCCTACCGTTCCAAGGATCAGTCTCCTCAAGTGTCGCCTTAGGGTAGGTGAAAGCCAGCGACGACTAAATTAGAGATCTTTCTCTCTCATTGATTTAAAATAGAATCAGACATCAATTTTAATCCCCGATTATCTTTCCTTTTAAATCAGGTATTCACCAAAAATACCCATAAATGAGTATGACTTTTACTATTTCAGAATTTTCCGGTAGACCACGAGTATACCCGTATATATATATTAAAATATCCGACCTTACCAAAAAAAAAAATCTTCCTTTGCCGGCGCCTCTCCCAATATTCTTAGGATTCATCATCTTCATCTTCAAGATCTTTATGTCTTGAACCCGGATGGAGATTACATAAAATTTCTAAACTTTTACGAAATAAAAGTGCATAAAATTTAAAATTAAAATTCATATGCTTAATCGATACTCAATCGAAAAAAACTACAATAGATCTAACGATAAACAAGTGCCAACCCCAATCCATCTCTTCAACCACAACAACCAATCACACCAAAAATTATACACGCATGAAATAAAAATTTACCACACATGCAATTCCACTCCTTTTAAATCGTTTATCTACATGAATATAATTCATAAATTGTGGAAACTCGTTCACGATACCACATGAAGGATGTTGTTTCTTTTTTCACTGTAGTGGATGGATCACGACTTATAAATTTACAATACATAAATAAAGGATCTAAATTCCACTGAAGGACTTTTAGTATGTCTTACCAATAGCGAAGAAGAGAATCCAAGATCTTCGTGTGTTCTGCAAGCGTGTGGTTGTGTGGACACCAATTCTTAGTACTAGAATCTCTGTGATATGCTTGAAAAACTAAATATGCTTTCAACTTGAGAAACCAAGATGTTAAAACAAGTTTTCTCTCTATTTTGTAGTATTTTATATCGAAAAGAAAAATTTCTTTTATATATCTTGAAGAACTATCTTTATATAGGAGAGTAAATCCTTAGCTTCCAGTTTCTAATTAATTAAAAGAAATCACAATAAAAAGATAATTCCATTTATAAGATTGCGATTAATCAATCAATCAATTACAAATCAATTATCTTTTAATAGATAAAAATATTTAACTAGTAAATAATTAATCACACAAAAAATCAATTCTGCACTTTATGAAATAGGAGGCGCCACACCAGTTTAGGCCCACAGAAAACGTCTTTTAAATGTATTATATTATTAAATCAACTAAATAATATTTATGATATCGAATTAATTGGTCAACCGATTAATTATCATCGAGGCTTGATAATGCAAAAAAATACAATTCATGAAGAGCCAAATTGGGACACATGGACTACAATCAAAGAGTCTAATAATTAAAGTAAAATATTCATCGAACAAAAAAATTCATACTTAAATTATTTAATTCTAGGATTACACCTTCCATAAACCCAAATGGACTCTACCAAGTATAGATATATACTTACACTCCAATCCTATGAGTAAATAAGGCGATCCTTGATATAATCACTACATCTGGGCTAACCCCTTAGCCAGATTGTCCATTACGAGGTGGGAAGTCTCCAGTATGAACCCGACTCAGAATATCTTATCCTTATTTACCATTAACCCACAGTGATCAATTAGTTCACATATCCTGATTAGTAGCTCAATTAGTCTAATATGAAAATCAAGGCCATCGATCATTTCTTAGGGACTGCAACAAATAAGGGCATCTATACTTCCCAGAGGAAGGAATGAATTCCATGTCCGTGCATGAAAATAGAACAACTCAACTCATGGGGAATAGTGGCAATGAGAAGTGACTTGGATCACGTATCAAAGTGATCCGTAACTAACACATCAAACACTACCTCGAGACAAGCAAAACATCCTGTGATCACCTCGGATTAAGGTCAATACAAAATATGATCATCTAATGATTTAATAGAATTTCCTTATTACGGAATTATATCAAGAAATACAGATTAAATCGGTCGTCCCTATATGAATGCCATCATATATAAAATGCCCTCTGACTTAGGTAATCTTATACGGCAGTCAGATAAGACTATCTTACCCTAAGGTGTTAGAGCATTATTGGTGTTTTAATCAAGTAGAGACACTAAGCTACGATTAAGTTCACCATGGACTAATGAGGTTCATGTATATCACCACTAACTCAATCCTCACGTGCATGCATACACTTAAAGTTAAGGTTACATCTTTGATATACTTATAGATTTGCGTTGAGGGGTATACTTTATAAGCTTCATAAAGATATAATGAGATAGAATAATAAAATGCGTCATAAAAACAATTACATAAATTGTCTTTCCGGACAACTACATCTAACACTACGGACTTATTCACTTTATCTGACATGCAGAGACATCACGATATACACGTGTACTTGCTTACCAAGAATAACATGTTGTTTAGTGATGTGATCGTGTGAATGAGACTGAATCCAAAATTCATGAGGACTTGGCCAGAAAGGCACCAATAAGGCGACACCTCGACCTTGGCTAACTCCAGAACCAAAACTCATGAATGCATGTGGACACCTACTGAGTTCGGCTCCACAAACTCGATAAGTCTGGCTTGGAATCTTCCAGCGTGAAAACTCCACCAAGGCTTAAAAGTTTCAAATAAATATCATGAGAACAATTCACGGCCCAGACCGATTGACCGAGTAAATGCTCTTGGGGAACCTTTTCATTCCTCCTCGGTGATCGCCTCTGCCACGATCGACTCTTGGACTACTATCGACTTACTCAACAGCCTCATCCACTTCTCGTAGAATTGAAGCTTTCTCCTCCAGCAAACTCTCATCATCGTAGAGATGTCCTTTCATCCCCTCGAAAGTGGTTGCAATCTATAGTGTTCTCGACATTATTCTTTACAGGGTTGATGACGGTCAAATTATACCATCAAATCATCAACATTGTCCTTAAATCGGGATTAATAATATATATTTTATATTAAATCACATGTTTTGTTGATTATTTAATGTTATGTGATTAATAAGATATAATTTAGTATTTATCCATTTTTATTATATAATTTTGGTATTTATCTGTTTTTATTTAAAATAGGATTTATTTAGGGATAAATATTTATTTGCAAATTAAGATAATTTTGGAGGATAAATATAAATGACTAGAATTAAATTACAAGATAAATCCAAGATGCGTTGAAGATAAAGATCAGATAAACACAGAGAAGAGAGTAAGGCATTACAAGAGCCGTGAGCCAATCAAGTGTGGCGCCCGACTTAGGATGCATGAGAGGGGGCATTTCACTTACTAATGATCGGGCCGAGTTATCTCTGTTGTTTGACATTTTGAGTATATCTTTTATTTAGCTTGAACCTCTATAAATAGAGGCATACATTACGCCATACACACCTTAGAAATACAATATTCTAATGCCTTTTATCAATATAGTTCATTGTTTTCTTTTTATTTATGTTGTATTCTTTCATTACAGTCGTTAGAATCTCCGGTTAGAGATCGTATCGGAGTGGGAATCACGCTCGTTTTCGGCATTGTCTACTCTATTATGCAATCTTTATTCATAGATCTAATTTATTTTGTTTATGGAGTAGTCGTTTTGTGTATTGATTTCATGATGTAGTTGAATCTTGAACCCATGTTTATGTATGATCCCGAGACATAAAAGGCGTTTCACGAGCAAATCTGGTTCGGATCCAGGCTTGTTGGTAGCAAGCCTATGTCTAGATTGTTAGCAAGATCTATGATGTTCTAGATTTGTCTGTGAGCGGCCCGACTAAATCGGGTTCTCTACTGCTGTAATTTAAACGAGTAATCAAACTTGATCAACTTAATTATTTGTCATCGTAATTTAACATGAGACCCAAAAGTGATTGTTATTTAGGGTGAGATTGAATCGGTGTGTCCTATCTACAAGTGCTGGCTAACCTTAGGAATGTTGCTTAGATGAGGTTACGGTTTATACCGGCATCCTAGTTTGAGTAATTGTGGTCGGGAAGTTATATGAGATGGAGACTAAAAATATGAAGTCATGTAATGGAGACATGATGATCTAGATGGCCTAACCAGGCTAGATCTAATTTAGGGGATGACTCCACGTAGTCGAATAATTAATCTTAAATGTCTTGTTTTGTCTCGTCATCAATCTACACATGCCTGTGGGGAGTAATTACTACTAGCGTTATCAATGCTGTTTATCAATTATTTATAAAACCTATAAAATAAGTGTCTTGAGTGTCGATTTGTGTCTTGTGTTGGTTTTGTGTTTCTATTGTGTCAATTTTATTTCTGCGTTATTTGTTGGTATTAGACCGCCTTTAATTGCTTTTAGTTTGATAAGTCATATTTAGTTTGCCCGAGTCTCTCGTGGGATCGATCTAGAGCTCTATCTAACTATACTACGGATTGAACCTAGTTCTCTTTGCTAGTGTGTTATTTAGGTATCGATTATTTTATTACTTGGACCGGGCATCACGGTTTTTGGCGCCGTTGTCGGACTCGCATGTGATTAATCAAATATAGATTATTTTATTAAAGTACATTCGTAAATATTATGAATATAGTGCATTTTAGTTTCGTTTTATTATTTGCAGTCTAGTTAAAGGCCAGCCTTTAAGTCTTTAATTGTTTTATTGTTTTTTGTTATTTTATAGTACGCCTTTCGGAAATGAAAGGTTCACCGTTTGAGCCATATAATCCTCAAATAGAAATTTGCAGGCGAAATAGAAAGTTAGCTAGAAGGCGGCTGAGAGGAGAAAGGATCCAAATCTTGAGGAAAGAAAGCCTGAATTGGGAGAAGGACATACAACCGATCATTACAGAGCATTATGAAGAAAGTAAATGGAAGGTATTGAACAATCCAAGGCAATCTAATAATCACGAACAAGTTATTAATAACGCCAATAATAATAATGCTAATAATGGAAACCAAAGCCTAGCTCAGGAAGCGGAGGCGTGCTTGCTGAGTTATGCAACACCTACTATTGAGCAATTCATTCCCATTTATCGTAGCACCATGAGACCTGCGGAAGTCTATCACCCTAAGGCCTAATGTCATTCAAATGTTGACCAACTATTCCATTTTCACTTGGAATCCAAAGCGAGATCCTGGTGTTCACGTGACCAAATTTCTTGGGGAAATCGATTGCCTTTGTGAAGCGCGAAATTAATCCCGGAGGGGTAACATTAAATCTTAAGCTTTCCGCTTTCACTTTGAAGATAAAAAAGCTAAACAATAGCTTCTCTCTGTGAAGGCTGGATCTATCACTACTTGGGAACAATTGTTGCAAAAATTCATTTATAAGTATTTTCCTTTGGAAAAACCTTTAATTCTGACGGGATATCTTAGGATTTAAGCAACAACTTTGAGGGAGAGTTTTGAGTCAAGCTTAGGAGGCGTTTTAAGGAAGCCTATGAGAGAGTGGTCTCATCATGATACTCTCTCTTTGGCTTTTAATGCAAACTTTTTACCATGGATTGAGAGAGAGCGGAGAAAGTTAGAGTAGGCATCTCTGCGATGGGCGTTTATTCTTTTATCTCTGAGAGGCATAAGGAAATATGGAGCAAATGGCGATGAATAATAGTCAATGGGGAGGCAATGACATAATTCTTTGTGAAGATGACCGCCGACATATTTGAGGATAGTGCATCTGCCAAAATCTTAGAACAGAAGCTATCTGTTATCAACAATAAGGTAGATGGAATGCAAGAGGATGGCAAGAGTAGAAGAATTTGGAATTGAAGTAATTCCTCAAAATGGGAATGCTAATGTTGAAGAAGCCAACTATATTGGGAAACAAGGAAATCAATGGGGAGGATATAAGCCTAATAACCATAACTATCCATGGATTCGATATAGTTACCCCTATAATTAGAAGGGCACAAACCGCCTACTGCTTATGTGATTTTAAAGAAACTAAAACTTTTGGTTGGTTGAAATTTGCCAATAGAAAAAAATTGAGTAGCGTCTGGAATTCTTGACAATATGGGACAAATCTCAAAATCGATAGCCGAGGTTTAGCCCATAACATTAGCCAATTTTAGTGGAAGGCGATACTAAGGTAACCAGCTGAAGAAGCCATAGTCGAGTCTCACTCACCAAATAGGACGGATTAGCCGTGAGCAAGTCTCGACTAGACACTCTGGAGGATTGCCAAACAATCACGATAAAAATCTTAGGATTTGAGCGATCATGACTAGAAGTGGGAAAGAAGCATGGCACCATCCTTGAAAGAAAAAGAAAGTGAGAGGAGAGTAAGGGATCTTTTGAGCCAAGCAAGGAATGAAATGCCCCTGCGAGGAAACCTTACAGGCAAAAACCTATAAAGAACACGGCTGCACACAGAGTTGAGTTTTACAATAATAAATATCCTATTTTTCTGTGATGCTAGATCCTTCAACCTTGCCTTATCCTCCATGAAAACTAGTTTTCTAAGGTTGGTGAAAAGGTATAAGAAGTTCATTGATATCTTTAGAAAATTGCACATCAATATACCTTTAGTTGAAGCACCTATGTGGTATGCTGAGTACACCAAGTTCTTGAAGAAGCTGTCTCTACTCAAGAGGAAGCTCTAGATTTAGAGACCATTTGCCTAAATGAGGAGTGCTCATCCATGCTTCAACATAAGTTACCCGCTAAGTGTAAGGATGCAGGAAGTTTTCTCATTGTTTTGCACCACCAGGTAACGTGTGTTTGAACAAGGCCTTATGTGATCACAGGAGCGGCGTATGCTCGATGCTCTATCCATTTTTCAAAAAAGTGGGCATGAAAGACTTTAAAATGACTTTCCAATTACTTTGCAATTAGCTTGATCGATTAGGTTAAGGAACCTTGTGGAGTGGTTGAGGATGTGCTAGTAAGAGTGGGAGAAGTTTGTGTTTTCTGTGAGCTTTGTTTGTGCTAGATATTAAGCTTACTACAAAGTGCCCCTAATCTTGGGAAGACCTTTAAAGGCCTTAATGAGGCGGCTTATCGATGTTTACAAAGGAGAGTTAGTGTTAAGAGTTAATGGAGATGAAATAGCATTCAACGTGCTTGATACTATGAAGACACCCTACGATGAAGAGGATGTATGTTTCATATTGGACTCTGTTGACAAGCTTAAGTCGATGATTTCCAACAACATAGAGGATATTAGGATTTCTCAGAGGCTACTACAGAGTTAGAGGATGAAGTGCCATATGAAAGAGAGGAAGAAAAAGTGATATGGCACCGGATGTAGTAGGAAACCCCGCTCATGTTGAGGAGATGGAAGTCTCTTGAGGTTGAGAAATTCTACCATAGACCGACATGGCATAAGTTCTTTGAAGCTTAAGTTGACGGACAAAAGTTAAAGACCTCGTTAGAAAAACCACCTGATGTAATCGGCGTTTCAGGCTCTTCCTTCACATTTGAAGTATGTATTCCTTCAAGATGAGACCTTTCCGCTCATTATTTTAATTCGTCTTTGAGTGAAATACAATACTATGCGATGAGAGTGTTGAGAGAATATCGCGGAGCTTTTGGATGGACAATGGCCGACATTAAAAGGCATTAGCCCTAGTGTTTGCATGCATAAAATCTCAAATCGATCCACATAAGAAAGCGGTTGTACAACCAAGAAGAGTTGACTTACACCAATTGAAGGGCGTGGTTAGGGATGAAATTATTAAGATGTTAGAAATGGGAATCATCTTCCCTTATCTCTCGGATAGTGAAATAGGTTAGCCCGATCCACGTAGTTCGAAGAAGAAGGGGCTTTACGGTGCAAGCTAATGAGTTAAATGAGTTGATTCTGTTAGACTCATTCTGGTCATAAGAGTATGCATTGACTTTGTGAAGCTAAATGATGCTACTCATAAAAATCACTTCGCTTCGCCATTGACCAAATGCTCAAAGGAGATGCAGAAGCGGACATGCGTTTTATTGCTTTCTTAGCGGTTACTCAAGGATATTATCAAATCCACATCTCACCCGAGGATCGTAAAAGACCACTTTTACATGTCCATATAAGAACCTTTGCTTACAGTCGAATGCCCTTTGGTTTGTGCAGCGCTACTCGACTAAGCGTTCAAAGATGCATGATTTCTCTGTTTGCCGATATGGTTGAAGATTTCTGAAGATCTTTATGGATGATTTCTATCGTGTTGGAGATGATTTTGATTCATGTCTCATGCATCCCAGCAAGAGTGTTGAAAGATCAGCGAAGAGGCGAATCAACCGTACTTAAGCGGAGAAATGTCATCTTATGGTTCACCCGGAAGGTATACTGTACTTTGCAACCACCATTGTTTCTAAAGAGCGGTATAGAGTTGGATAGAGGCAAAAGTAGAATTGATTAAAAAAATGCCTCCACCAACTTGAGTCTTAAGACATTCACGAGTTTTCTTGGCCACAGCGGGATTATCGTCGGTTTGTGAAGGACTTTTCCTTAATCTACTGACCTCTTACCGAATTATTGGCCTGATCTGCCATTTGTGTTTTACTAATGAGTGCATGAAAGCTTCCAATAAGTTAAAGAGCATGCTTATCAACTGCACCCGTTACGATTGCGCTTTGATTGGAATCTACCTTTTGAGGTTGATGTGCGATGCAAGCGATACAATTGTAGAGTCTTTTGCCTATAGGACAAATAAAAGACAATATTTTTAGGCCGTCTCTGCTATGCTAGTCAACTTTAAATGTCTGCTCAGAAAGGAATTATGCAACTCACTGAAAGAACTTTATTTGTCATCTTTGCATTTGACAAGTTTGCATCTTATCTAGTAGGATCTCAAAGTCACTATTTGAGGCTGACCATGCGGCTTTTAGTATCTTTTAGCCAAAAGATTCCAAACTATGTTATTGAGGATGGATTCCCTCTTTTGTTGCAAAGAGTTTGATGTAGAAATCCGTGATAAGAAAGGATCACGAGAGTCACAGTTGCGGATCATCTTTCCCGTTTACAAATAGAGGACAATGAGCCAATGACCGAGATTGGAGAGAAATATTTCCTGATGAACAATTATTCTCCATCTACGTGCTATACATGGAAAGGATGATTGCAATCATGATCATCTTATTGTTGAGGTTGTAAAGGAGAATAAATGCAACCATGGTTTAAAGACTTTGTGAATTATCTATCCATAAAATACTTGCCACCAAATCTCAACCCCGAGAGAGAAAGAAATTCTTTAGGATCTAGGCACTATTATCAGGGAAGACATCCTATCTTTTAAGCTAGGATCCGACAATGTCTTTAGGAGATGTGTGCCGGAAGAGGAAATTTATGATATCCTTAGACATTGCCACACTTATGAGGCCGGAGGACATTATGGAGAGACAAGGCTCTGCCAAAGATTCTCCAATGTGGTACCTCTTGGCCCTTGTTCAAAGATGTGCATCAATATGCTAAATCTTATCATTCTTGTACAAATGACAGAAATATCTAGAAGGAATGAATGCCATTGCTGAAGAAAATCCTAGAGAGTGGAACTCTTTGATGTTTGGGGTATTGATTTTTGTGGGACCACTACTTTGTCTTTATCCAACCGCTTATATCTTGAATTTACTTGGTGGAGCTACGTGTCCAAGTGGGTTGAGCCATTGCTTAGCCTACTACTAAAGATAACGTAGGTTGTACTGAAGTTCTTAAAGAAAAATATCTTTATACGGTTTGGAACCCCTCGTTCCATTGTTATATAATGGAAGTCATTTTTGTAATTGGACGTTTGAAAGTTGATGATTAAGTGCAGAGGTTGAGACCTAAGTTTAGCTCTTTGGTTATCACCCTCAAACAAGTGGACAAGTTGAGGTTACAAATCGAGAAATAAAGAAACATTTTGGAGAAGGCTATTAATATGACTAGAGAAAAGTTGGTCGTTGAGATTAGATGATGCTTTATGGGCTTATAGATTTGCTTATAAGGCAGTATTAGTATGTCACCTTATAAGATTGTTTTAAAGCATGTCATCTACCGGTTGAAGCGGAACACCATGCCATGGAGACTCTGCAACATTATCTCTTTGAATTTTGATGAGTTTAAGCTGGATAAAGAAGGTTGTTCCCACAGAATTGACTCGCCTGAAGGAGTTTCGTGCACGGAAGCTTATGAGAATGCAAAAATATTTAAGGAGCTTACAAAGAAATTTCGATGAGCAAGAAGATATTGGACACTTTTTAGACCTTTAAGGAAGGCGATCTTGGTTTCTTACCTCTACAATTAATACGCTTGAGACTCTTTCACGGCAAGTTAAAATCATGATGGTATGCCAGCCCTTGCTCAGGTGATTAGAGCTTTTCCTTCTGGAGTTTGTTGAATTATTGAACCTTAAGGACCAATCGGCTTTTGTGGTTAATGGACACCGTGTGAAACATTACATAGGTCTTGGTCAAGGTAAGGAGGAGGAAGTCTTCACTCTCGAAGATCACACCTATCATTAGACCATCGTTAGTGAGTCATTTGGCGACTATAAACACCTTATGCTATTTCTTAAAAACTATCTTTTTTTTTGTTTTGTTTGAATAAAGTAGCATCGCATTTATTAGGGTTTTTTCATCTAGCCATATTAGAGTCTAAGTTCCGAGATAAGCGGGGATTTTTCAGCAAATCGACACATATGAGATTTGTAGTTTTTAACTCTTTGTGGTTTCACGTGTCGGTGATTATATGGAAATAAAGTGCAACCTGTAATTTGTTTTTGAATATTCCATATCTAATTACTGTGAACCTTATTTTATAACTCCCGTTGGCGTATTATTAACGGTTTACGTGGACTGATTATTTGGTTTTGCTTAAGCGAGGTTTTTGTTTGCCTCTTACGGCGTGCTTGGTCTACACCTACACTGTGCATCTACTTGAGGCCGTTCCCGGGCTAAATCTTTTTCTTAAAATCTCATTTTGCTTTGTCATTAGGGACAATGCCAAGTTCTAAAGTGGGGGTAGGAGGCTTAGCCGCGATATGTTATAATTGAAAATTGAATGAAATGAACGAAAAATGAAAAAAATTAGAAAAATGAAAAAAAATTAACAAATATAAATTAATTATCGTGCCCTTAAATTTATGTGAGTTCTTATGCAATGAATTCATAGGAAATGAGATAAGTTGCATGAGTTTATTATCATTTTATACTTATATGAATGTGAACTTAGGATATTCTCATGCCCAACTATTGCAATTGATTCATTTTATTATTGCTTATAAATTTGGAGATCAATGAATTCGCACAAATTATAATAGCCAGAAAAAAAATGTCTGCATTAAGCGATATTAAGTTGGTTATGCGAGACTTAGGTAGATATTTGTCTGTGATGTATTACTTATCTTAGCCATCTAGCTGGAGTAATAAGTTTGAGATTTATACATGTTTTGACAAAATGTGGCTCTTTAGGCTTGTAGTAACATTACTCAAGTAACTTGGCGGCAGAGGTAATATTCAATGTTATTGACTAATCCGTGAAGAGGATTCTTACAATGCATAATTTGCTTTATAAACAGAGTTTCTTTGTAGAGATGTGTTAATGCTTGGGAAATGTGAAAATGGAAAAAGATTCAACTTTTTAAGAGGCTTGAGCATTTTCTCAGTCAAGTCGAACTCCATACAGTAGAAGCTCCTTGCTTAATGCACTGTGTCTTTTACCATTCTGATTATTAACGAATTGAGTCTTGATGATGGTTGATTGGGACTTGAAGTTAGCATAAGCTTTAATCTTGCCACGAATAGAATCAAAAACTAAATGCACGCACGTGCACGTCACGCTTGATTCATGACGAGAAGCAACGATGTGGATACCTTACTGGGCGTAAGTGGTATGAGTTGACTCAAGTTTCTTTATTATAATATGACGACCATAAATTATTTGTCTTGAGAGCGACTTATTGATAACATTGTTAGATGATCGAAGTCTGACCAGAAATTAATTTGTTGTGATTAAAATATCTTATTAAGTCATCAACTTATTGTCCATCAATCGGGATTAATAATGTATATTTTATATTAAATCACATGTTTTAACTGATTATTTAATGTTATATGATTAATAACGAATATAATTTGGTATTTATCCACATTTATTATATAATTTATTATTTATCCGTTTTTATGTAAATATGATTTATTTGGAGATAGAAATATTTATTTGCGATTAAGATGATTTGCGGAGATAAGCCTCAATGGAAGGTCAAATTACCAAGGTAAATCCAAGTCACGTTGAAGATAAAGATCCCAGGATAAGCACAAGAAGAGGAGTAAGGCAACCCAAGGCCGAGCCAATGATGATGTTAAGCTTAGGCTTAGGATGCCACTTACGTGAAGGGAAATGTTCAGTTTGTAATGATGGCTAGAGTTATCTGGAGTTCATTTGACATTTTGAAGTATATATTTTGAGTAACTTGAACCCTGTAAATGAGAAGGCGCACATTACATGCCATACACACCTTAAATACAACATTCGATACTTTTATCCAATACAGTTGTTATGTCTCTTTGTTCGTTCTTTCATTACGAATTCGTTCAAATCTCCGGTTAGAGATCTCGTATCGAGGGAGTGGGAATCACGCTCGTGCCGAGGAGTATGTCTCTACTCTGACTTATGCAAATATTTATAATGTAGATCATAATTTATTTCGTTTATGGAGTAAATGCGTTTTGTGTATTGATTTATCGATGTAGTTGGTCTTGAACCCGTGTTTATAGATGCGGGGCGTAAAAGGCGTTTCTGAGAGCAAATCTGGTTCATATCTGAGCTTGTTGGTAGCGAGCCTATATACGTTGTTAGCAAGATGCGGCGATATTTACTAGATTTGTGCAGTGAGCAACTTCCCGGCTTCACGTCGGAGTTCTCTTTGCTTTATAATTTAAGCGAGTAATTAAGCTTGATCCACTTAATTATTTGTCATGTGATTTAACATGAGACCGAAAGTGATTGTTATTTGGAGTAGGGATCAGATAAATTTGTCTAATGCGCTAACCATGGAATGTTGCTTAGATGAGGTTGGTTTTATACTGCATCCACTGGTTTCGTGATTATGTTGAAGTATATGAGATGGAGACTAGAAATATGAAGTCTTCCTCTTGGAACCACGATGATCTAGATCTCACAACGATTACTAGATCTATTTTAGGGGATGACTCCCGTGATCAAATAGTCAGCCATAAATGTCTTGTTTTGTCTGTCATCAATCACACGCAGCGTGGAGGAAGTAATTACTACTGGCGTTATCAATACCGTTTATCAATTATTTATAAAACCTATAAAAATAAGTGTCTTGAGTAGCCGTTGTGTCTTGTGGTGGTTTTATTGTTTCTGTTGTGTCAATTTTATTTCGGCGTTATGTTTGCTACGGTGGTAGACCCGTGCTTTAATTACTTTTAATTTGATAGAGTCGTAGCCCCCACTGATTCTGGCCGGAGTCTGTGTCAGGATCATTATAGGCTCTATCTATTCCATACTACGATTGAACCTGGATTATCTTGCTAGTATGTTATTTAGGTACTTCAGTATATTTATTGCTTGGACCGTGTATCAGGGGATACTAACATTCACTACAGGTGTCCGTGGGTGATGTCTCACGTAAACTTGCATTTTATACATAAAATCGGAGAAATCATAATAGTAATGATCACTCCATTGACAATGATACGTAAATAAAAGAAAATGGCCTGTAGGGGGTTTTCTTAACCACCTCTGTCATCATGTCGATTTTCTCTTACCCACGATTACTTCTGCCAACATAAGTATCTCTACAACCACCTCTTTCCGTTAACATGTGTGCTGAAGTGAAGACACATGTCGTAATGTACCTCGTGAAAATGTTATAAAAGGTGTATGGAGAGTCAGGTAATATCATAAATCTGAAGTGAAACACTCTAGCTGATTTGGCTGATTTATTTGTTTCCCTAACCAGATCAGAAAAGAAAGAATTAAATAGGTCAAACATTGGTCCAAATTCAGTGGCATAATTCAATGGTATGGAAAAAAAATAAGAAAAAACGAAAATGCAGCTGTGGGTTTTTTGTTTGCTTGATATCAGTGAGAATCACGACACAACAGAAGCATACAGGCCAGTAAATTTTGTTGTTGTTTTTATTTTTAAGGTCAGAAACAGGTACGCAAGAACCAAGAACAAACTTTTTCGGGGAAAATTCTCAGCTGAACGAGAGCGAAAAATAAAGGGATATTTGGATCTGTCGAGTAGGTGTGAACTTTGATACCAGCGATCTGCCAGCCAGAATAAGATCGAGAAAAATGCCAAAGTTGGTAGGTGCACCAATATGGCCCGAGGCACCTGCAGGCCCTTAGCTAACTTTGTAACAAAAAACCTTGGTATATAAGAGGCACCCACAAGAGTTCGCTCAGCTACACCGATAAATCAGTTTGGAATCTCTGTGGAAGAAAAGCTAGCGCAGAAAACACCACTTTAAATAAGATATATTTATCTCAAAAAATTTCTCACTACAAATGAATTCAACTTCAAACATTTTATAGACTACAATGAAAAAAATTAAACTAACTCTTAACCCGATGTGAGACAAAATTAAATAACTGAAAAATAAAAAAAATAAAATCTAATAATAAAATACTTCAACAAAAATCTAATAAATCTGTGCTTGCAGAGCGATGTAGGATAAATGATCAAATAAATGGGCTCCCAGCGAAAGCGTCTCATCTTCATCACATCATTTAAACTACTAAATACCTTTGATCACGTATTTTATTGATATTTAACTAGCCACACAATGGCCCTCAAGGCAAAGCTCCAATTACATACATTAGTCACTTAGAAATCCCCAGACACAACAAAGACTATAACATTACCACAGGACGTTGATGGATGCTAATGCATCAAAGCACAAGGCCAATTATACTCTTCGGCCGGTTCAAATTTTTAACTCTGCCAAAGAAAAAAAATCCATTAAATTTACGGAACTAAACACATCGAAGCTTAATCATGGATTTTTAACATTCATATAATGTTATTAGATCAAAAAACAACTTATTCCAAAGCTAGATTCGGGGGCTCAAAACACCTTAATCCTGGAAGCGTTAGGTTTAGCCTGCTTGGCTGTGCTACATGGCCTTGAGTACGAACTAAAGCCAAAAGGAACAACATTGCATTTACTGTTTTGGCGTCTGGCCCGAACCACTTTCAGCGACTAAAAAGCTCTGCGATCTTACCAGCTTGATTCGTTTCCAACACAGCGTGCGTGCTAGACTCTGACAACAGCTTTAAAAGCTCTTACACTTGTGTCTACTCACCGAGGACACCTTCGGCACATACTAGAATGCCTCGTAAGCAGCCTTGTTGAGAAAGGAGTCAAAGCGCCACAAACATGATTTTTCTCAACAACTCTCACGATTTGAATCTGGTTCCAACATATTGTTTCAAAACCGCTGAGGAAAATTATGGTGATACCCGGTCAAACACGTCATAACATCAACTCCATTATCTCCACAGCAACACTATACATAGATTCTAACATCAAAAGCAACTCAAAACACAACTGTTACGTTCTGAAACCCAAATTTCTCAACTTGAAAACCCTCTTTACTGATTATCTAACGAAAATCCAAAGCAATGTTCGAGGCGCATCACCTCTCAGTACTCACAACTTAAAACCTTTTGATCAAAAATTTGTTCAAGAACCAATTGTATTGAGGTTTCTAATCATTGAAACTCTCAATTAAACTCAAGAAAAACTACAAAAACTTGATCAAATCTTGATGATCATCACCGAAAGCCCAAGAGCAAAATCATTACAGCCACCAAAGCTTTGAAATTTAGATATCCATGCGATCTCCTTCCATTAATGATAAAGAATCTCTACCAAAAGCCAGAAAAATGTCAAGAAGCTATATATGAGAAATTTCTGAAATTCCGCTACCTTGTTTCGATTTGTGGGAGGAACATGATTCGAACTTTCAAGTTATAACTTGACAAACTTCCCTTTGCAAAGCGAGATTTTATATTCCCCTAAATCATTATCTAATAAATAAATTCCTTTACTATTTTTACTAAAAACTTAATCCATAACAATTAAAATGATATTGAGATATTATACAGGCTGACGCGTTTACTCTCCCCAAATATTCAAAATATTGCTTTCCTCACCTTAAGAGTTTAGTCCATGGTGAAACATAAAGAAAATTTGGGAACTCGAGGATCCTGTGCATCCTCGATATCATCCATCGCCTCGTTCGGTGAATGATTTCTTCATTAAACCCAAAGCCGAGGATCAAACCTCTCTTGGACTTAACTTTCCCTTTTTCCCCCAAGCGTTTAACTCCGCCCGCCATTAAAGCTTCGAATCTAACTTCGTTCTCACGTGAACTCTATTTTGGTCTTCTTGAATGCTCATTTGACATTTTGGCGATCTTGAGCGGCTTTCGATTCTTCTTGACAAAAAAGAAAACCCTTTTTGCTTGATCCTAATGCTTTTCGACCCAGGTAACATGTTTCTCTCCGACTTCATCCACAAGCAGCGGCGTTGACGTATTCTCACATACGAAAGCTTCAAATGAGGCTCTCCCAAACGGCATGATAAGCGACTACTTGTAAGCAAACTTTTATAGTGGAAGGTAATCATACCATGATCCGTAACTTTCAAAGCTAAATACTTAACATATATTCTAAGCTTTTGGATTGTTCCTCTTCGGTGTCCAGTCACATTTTGAGGATGAAAGGCCATACTAGATTCAAAAGCTTGGTACAAAAATCCTTTTGTAAAACTTTTTAAAACCACGATTGGTAAACCATTTATCCAGTTAGATACTATTGATATGACATCATGCACAACTTCTGTAATATTGTCCAAATAGAATGTCATCGACTAATTTAGTGACATATCAACTTTTAAAATAAGAAGTAGGTGGATTCCATAAGTCTGTCCACAATCACCCGTATCATGTCATGTCCAACTCTTGGTTTGTTAGTAAATGATAAAATAAAATCCATGATAATCTTATCCAGCTTCCATTGAAGTTATCCAAAGGGTTAACATTCCACCTTGACAGCCATCTGTTTCTACACGAACATTTTGACAAATGTCAGCATTTAGCCCTTACTTTTCAATCTCAAGTTTCTTGGAAGGCCATAAAATAAATTCTTTCAAATCCCCATACATTTAGTAAATCTGAATGAAACGACAAAAAAATTCTATATGCTCCATCGGCTTGCCACCACTTTGTAAGTCCTACGACATTTGAGTGCAGCAGTCATAGCTTTGACCATGATACCAAAGATTACATTCTTATTCAACCACGTATCCGCAATTCGGATTTTCTCTTGCAACGCTACTTCAAATCAAAACTAAACTAGATCTTAGTCTTGCGTTTTCACGATTATCATCCATCATCTCTGATCTGGCCATGTATAAGGAGCCACAAAGTAATGACGAAATTTGTGCTTTGATCAATACCCGGATATCGGCCAGTAAAACTTTCCGACCACATTTTGAACCCGGCTGAAACCCAGCATTTAACCGTTCTTAACCTTATCAAGCATCTCACGCGATGTTAGCCTTTCCGGGTGATACTAAATATCTAAGTCATTACCCCACGTTTCAAAACTCCAGCCATCTCCTTTGCCTCATGTTCAAATTCACTTGAGTAAAGTACTTCAAACTCTTATGATCCGTGAAGATTTAAACAACCATTAAAGATAGTGTCTCGAGTCTTTAAAGGACTCTTATATTTGCTAACTCAAAGTAAATGCGATTGGGTAATTCTTCTCATACTTAAGTTGTCTAAATGCATAAGCTATTAATTTTCCTCCTTGCATCAACACACATTTAACCACTTTTCTTGAAGCATCGGTGTAGACATACGTGATTATCAAATATCTCTGGGCGCCCAAAGCGATTGCGAGTATTCACTTTGTTGGATCGATAATGCATGAAATACACTCTAGAATGGGGGTAGGGTTGAATAGAGTGTGGGAAGTTTATAGTACTTTTTTTAATTAATCAAGTAAAGACACAATAATTACGAGTAGGATCAAAATAGTACATAATTACTAATTTGTTAACCGGAAGCTGTTTAATAGAATTATTCATTTGTGTATATTACACCTAGATGATCGAGGTATCCACTATGTGTGATATATTACCGACAGTTAACAAAGTAAACAGCAAAGTATATGTGCTAAAATATGTAAGCAAATAGAATACATGCAATTTAACAGGCTGTTGTTAAACAAGTTAAAGCACAACAAGAACTAACTTAGAAAATTCTAGCAAGTCTTTGGTATTACAATATATTCTGAACTAGATTCTAAAGAAAATGTAGTTCACTGAACAACTATTACAGGTTCTTCAAATACCAGGATACAGTTCAGTTCTAAATACTCATCCAAGAGGTACAACTTGTCCTAGACTGACCAATCAGAAATGTTCCGAGACTGTTATTCTATCTTTGATAGATGTCTGATTTGATTAATAGGAACATAAGACTATCCTGATCACAACATGGTCTATAGCTCTATAACTACTAAGGTTCAAACACTTGGTCAGTGATGACATACAAGGGAGGTCCAAACACTCAGATACGCATGACACACTCTTATTATATCAGGACTCATTTAGTGAAACAGTAGGCCTATTACTAAGGTTTAATGAGTGATGGAGGTCAAGTTAAATTATTAACTCGATGCCTACTAACACACTAGCAAGAGAACTAGGTTCAATTGTAGTATAGTCGAGATAAGTCGAAGTCGATCCCATGAGACTCGGCACAAATAAAACACAACTTTATCCTATTAGAACTAAATTGAAAGAGGCGGTCTACGACCAACTAAATCTGATAAATAAAATAGTGACAACCACAAGACACAAAAGACCACAAAGACAAACTAAAGACTACTAAAACACGGATAATGCGGTTGATATTATCTAAACAAATAGTATTGATTACGCTAGTAGATTATAACTCCCCATGTGAATTATGATGATAGCGAAATAAAACAAGCGTTAAGGATTAATTATTATGACTACGGGAGTCATCCACAAGGTAGATTTAGCTCAATTAGGCCCTCAAATCATCGTGTCTCCATTCGTGACTTAAGCTTTTTAATGCCTCCATCTCATATAACCCGACACAATTACAAGACCAGGGGATGCGGTATAAACCGTAACCTCATCTAAGCAACATTCACAGGTAAGGCGTACTTCTTAGATGCCGATTCAATCTATATCCTAAGTAACAATCACTTTTTGGGTTTCATGTTAAGTGTAATGACGAATAACTAAGTTGATCAGGTTTAATTACTCGTTTTAATTCCAAATCGAGAGAATCGGCGTAGTGAAGCCGATCATAATATTGCCCTACACATTTGCCAGGCTCGGTCGACGAGCAGGCGACACTCAGGCGACGAGTGACACGTCTCAGGTCGACCGAACACTGATTCTGATATCGGGAACAAATCATGATTACTTCTTTTAACGTTTCTAACCTAAACACATGGGTTCGTAAATAAATCTACATCACGCAATCAATACAAATAAAATTACTCCATAATAAATATAACGATTCTAACGAATAAAGATTGCATAATTGAATAGTCATACCCTCGAAGATGAAAGTGACTCACTCTTATAATCGCTCCCTAATCGGAGAATCCGGCGAATCCACAATATAACGAACATAAAAGAAAATAAAACTCAAAATCTAAAATTGTATGAATTGTTTTGTGTTGTAGTGGTGTATGTTCTCAATTTGGTAAACATTTGCTTATATAGGAGTTGAAGCCGACATAGGGAGAATCCAGAAGATTGACATGCATTTATCACATCGAACTCGGATAGTGAGCGATACCACCTTCGGTCGGCCGAATGGCACAACTTTCGATCGACCGAGCCTTCCTCTTTCTGGCGTTTTCACACTTTCGGTTCGTCGACTCGTTCCCCACTCCATGCTTTTGAATTGATCGATTTATCTTTTCTTTAATGCTCCGATTTTCTTCTCTTTTATCTTGAGATCTCGATTGTATGATAATTATCTTCCCGATTTATCATGATCCTGCCAAAATCGGACATTTATCACACAATTAATTGCTCTTTTATAATAAAAATAGCTAAATACCAATTATCATATTAATAATCACTTATCATTAAATAATAAATATAAACACGTGATTAAACATGAAATATATATAATTAACTCCGATTTAGGTTAGAATTGATGACATAAACATGTATATTTTAATTGTCATCAAAATACCCCACTTAAACTTTTAGCCGTCCGAACAAAGCATTAACAAGATTATTCCCCAAGACAACATTTTACGTGGTCAACTCATACCACACAAGAAACCGAAGTCAACTCATGCAGTCATGCTCATAAGATAAGCATTATTCACTACTCGCTATGAATCAAGTGATTGTGTGCATGTGCATTGGTTTTATATAAATGTAGCAAGATTAGAGTTTCTGAGACTTCATATCCAAATTCACCAACATCAGACATTCATACTTCTTATGCCTCTCAATGGTTAAAGCACTAGAACAATAAGCAAGAGCGTATTTCATAGGGTTTTTGGACTTGGAGACCGAGTACTACTCAAAGCCTCACGAATTTTCGAAAAATTTGTTTCAATTTTTGCATATTTTTAGAATACTACTAACCTCAAGGAAGAAAACTTTTCATAGAAGTATCCCCTATCTTAGATTAAGCATAGCATCGAATATTACCACAAGCGCATGAGCTACTTTGGTAATGTTACTACAAGCCCGGTGTTTTAATACATTCTCAAAACAGTGCGTCCCAAACTTATTACTCCGCTTTTGTTGGCTAGAAGATCGAATACATCGATCGACAAATGTCCGACCTTTGGTCCTCATAACCAATTATCTCTGCAGCGGTGTACACATACTTCTTTCAATTATTATAACTCATACGGTACTAAGCGATTCATATATTGAGTTATTAGACAACACCTAACTACTTGTAATTGTTGGCATGAATATCCTTAAGTCTACTAACACTTTATCGCAAAAGTATAATATGACCGCGTACTCATAACTTGGTTCATTTCTATTAATTATAAGTATAAGAACTTTACAAGTTTAAGGAGTGCGAGTTAAACAACTTGGCATTTATCCATAAAATTTTTAAATTTGGCTCGATATTGTCTCGATATTCCGTTCCATTGACTTTTCAACATATATAGCACAATATATAGCTAAGTCCCCGCCCCCCACTTAAACATGGCATTGTCCTCAATGACAAAAATAAATGAGAGTTCAAGATGAAAGACTTAGGCTGTAAGCGGCTCCCAAGTAAAGGAACATTATCGGAGTAATCATCGGCCTGAGTGTGGAGAGGCAGACACATCTGTATAAACAAACAAGCTCCCACGAAATCGTCAAATACCATGTCATGGAAGTTATAAAATATCGTAGCGGTAAATTAGATATAGATATCTAAAAGCAGTTTAAGCCACTCTACTTTATCACGCCATGGACAAGACCTAAATAAAAACTCACATGGCGGCTATCAAGGAAAAAACCTCGTTTATTCGAACTTGAACTTCGAACATGGCGAGATGAGAAAAAACGTGATAGCGCGATGCTACTTTTTTAAAAGAGAAGCGAAAAAGATAGTGATAAGTAGTAGTTCTAAGTTATAGTCGCTTTAGCTCGACTTAGCTCAAGATGGTTTATTCATAGGCAGGGTCATCGAGGTACAAAACCTCTTCCTCACAAAGATGGCGGAAGCCCGTGATAATGCTTAATACGATGTCCATTTACCACAAATGCGGACTCGTCTTTAAAATTAAAAAGCTCCACCGCTCGGAAGGAAAGACTTGTTGTACTTGAAATGGGCCATACCATCTTGATTTCAACTTACCCCGGAAGAGTCTTAAAAGCGCGAATTGTATAAGAGAACAGATCACCCTCTTGAAAGGTCCTCTCCAGAATCTTTTGTCATGAAACTTCTTGTGCGCTCCTTGAAAATTTTGGCATTCTCATTATGCCTCTGTGAAAACTCCTCGAGTGAGTTAATTCTAACATCCTTTTTCTCACGGCCAACGTCTCATCAAAATTTAGCATCCTTGTTGCCCATGGCCCGGTGCTCAGTTCCACAAGTAGATGACATGCCTTTCCAAAAACAATCCTATATGGTGACATTCAATCGAGGTTTTATATGCGATTCTATAAGCCCATAAAGCGTCATCTAAGCGTATCGACCAATCCTTCCTAGTTGTATTGATAGTTTTCTCCAGGGATACGCTTTATCTCTCGATTGGTGACTTCTGCCGCCCACTAGTGCGGGGGTGGTATGCGGTTGCTAGCTTATATCGAACCCCCATACTTAATCATCGACCTTTCAAAGGTTTATTACAAAAATGACTACCATTGTCGCTTATAATCGCCCTCAAGCGTCCCAAACCCCCCAGTAAAAATGTTCTTCTTCAAGAATCTAACCACAACCCTAGCATCGTTAGTAGGTGGAAGCCCAATGGCCTCGACCCATTTGGATACATAATCAACGTGCAACTAAGATGTATCGGTTAGATAATGATGAAGTGAAGGGTCCAACGAAATCTATTCCCCAAACGTCAAAAGCTCCACTTCTAAGATGCTCTTGGTGGCATCTCATTTCTCTTGAAATATTACTGTCATTTGACAAGCATGACATGCCTTTGCATATTGGTGTGCATCCCTAAATAATGTCGGCCAATAAAAACCGTATTGGAGGACTTTGGCAGCGATTTTATCTCCCAGTAGTGTCCTCCAACTTCATAAGAATGACAATGCTTCCCGAGGATATCATTATATTCTTCCTCCGCACACATCATCTTGAAAAACATTATCGGATCCTAGCTTAAACAAATACAGTTCATCCCAATAATAATGTCTAAGATCTTTAAAGAACTTTTTCTCCTTTCTTGGGCAAAGTGAGATTAGGTGGTAGGTACTTTGCGGATAGATAATTGACAAACAAACTAAACCATGGTTGTTTTCTCCTTCACAACCTCTATTCGCATTAAGAAGCTGGCAGAACTCATCATGTCCTCGATGGTGGTGATGGAGAAAAGTTGTTCATCGGGGAAAGATTCTCTATCTCAGGAGTAATTCCTCACCATCCTCTAATTGTAAGCGTGATGATGATCGGCCACCACGTTCTCACTTCCTTTTTTATCTCGGATTTCTACGCCAAATTCTTGCAGCGTGATGAATCCATCTCGTGATCTCGGCTTTGAATCTTGCTTTGCTAGAGATACTTAAGAGCCGCATGGTCAGTCCACACGGTGACCTTAGATCCCACTAAGTAAGATCTAAATTTGTCAAAAGCAAAGATAACGCGACCAAAAGTTCCTTCTCCGTTGTGGCGTAATTTCTTTGAGCGACATTCAAAGTCCGACCTTGCATAATAAATGGGCTAAAAAAATCTTATCCTTCTCGACCCAAAGCGGCGCCACAAAGAAGATCACTTGCATCACACATCGATTCGAGCGGAAGATCCCAATCCGGTGCGACTGAGCACGGTGCGATAATCAGTCTACTTTTTATTTCGTTGAAAGCTTTTATGCACTCATTAGAAAACACAAATGGTACGCCCTTGGCCAATAATTCGGTAAGAGGTGCAGAGATTAAGGAAAAGTCCTTGATAAACCTAAGATAAAATCCGGCGTGGCCTAAAAAAACCTCATAAGTTTTAAGATTAGTAGGTGGAGGTAGTTTCTCGATCACGTCGACTTTGGCTCTATCCACCTCTATACCGTTCTTTGATATACGGTGGCCCAATACTATACCTTCCATAACCATCAAATGACACTTCTCCCGATTAAGCACAAGATTAGTCTCTTCACATCTCTTCCAACACTCGTGCTAGATGTGTGAGACATGAATCAAAAAAATCTCCAAACACGGAGAAATCATCCATAAAGATTTCCAAGAAATCTTCCACCATATCCATAAATAATGACATCATACACACCGTTGAAATGTCGCGGAGGCGCGTACAATCAAATGGCATTCGATTATAAGCAAATGTCCCATATGGGCATGTAAATGTTGTTTTTCTCCACGATCTTGGGCGAGATGTGGATTTGATAATATCCCGAATACCCGTCAAGAAAACAATAGAAAGCATGCCCGCTCAGTCTCTCGAGCATTTGATCGAATGAAGCGGAAGAGGAAAATGGTCCTTACGAGTGGCATCGTTTAGTTTCCTAAAGTCTATGCATACTCGATGACCGGTGATTAACCTCACAGAATTAACTCATTCAACTCATTGGCTTGTACCGTTCAATCCTCCCTTTTGGGAACTTACGTGGATAGGGCTTACCCATTCGCTATCAAGTAATTGGAAATATAATTCCCATTTCTAGCATTTTATAACCTCATCCCTAACACGTCGGCTAATTGTGGGGTTAAACGCCTCTCGAGGTTGTGCAACCGCTTTCTTCCGAGGGTCCACGGAGATCTTGTGCATACATACGCTAGGACTAATGCCCATAACGTCGACTATGGTCCATCCAAATGCTCAGCGGTACTCTCGAGAACTCTCATTAGTTTCTCCTCTTGTAAGTCCGTCAAGGAAGAAGATATGATTAGCGGCAAAGTTTCATCTTGAAGAAATACATACTTCAAATTCGCCAGGAAGAGGTTTTAAAGTCAAATTTGTGGGAGGTTCTTCCAAAAGAAGGTCTTCAACTTCACGACCCGGTGAGTTTAAGTTCAAAGTACTTATACCACGCTGGTCTATGATAGAATCTTTCAATCTCTTCATGAAGACTTACTTCCCTACATGTGTCTTGGGGTCCTCTACTACATCCTGGCCATATCATCTTCTCCTCCTCACTACTCACGTATTCTGACTTCATCTTCTTCTTCACAAGCCATTATATCAAGAAATCCTTGATGCTTTCATGTTGTTGAAACTCTGAACGATCCTATCAATGGAATCACAACACTTAAACATGCATCCTCTCCATCGTCGGAGTTGCTTTGATAGTGTCGAAGACATTGAATGCAACTCTCTCCTCGTTCACTCTTAATACCAACTCGCCTTTGTAAACATCAATTAGCGTTCTACTAGTGGCCAATGAAAGGTCTTCCTAGTATCAACGGTACCTCGTAGTTAGCTTCCATATCTAATACCACAAAGTCGATAGAAACACAAACTTTTCAACTCTTACTAGCACATCCTCAACCACTCCACACGGTTCCTTGACGAGCGATTCGACTAAGCTGCGCAGTGTGATTGAGGTCTTTTAAGATCTTTCATGCCTAGTTTCCGAAAAATAGATAGTGGCATTAGGTTCACGCTTGCTCTAGATCACACAAAGCTTTGTTCTGTATATTACATTACCTATGGTGCTATAGGAATGAGAAAACTTCCCGGATCTTTGCATTTTGGGGTAACTTATGTTGAAGAATGGCTGAAGCACTCCTCATTAAGGCATATGGTCTCTAAATCCGAGAAGTTTCCTTTAGTGGAGACGGCGTCTTTTAAGAACTTGGTGTATTTCGGAGGCATTTCCATTTGGTGCTTCAACTAGGGGTATATTGATTTGTAACTTACTAAACATATCCACGAACTTCTTATACCTCTTATTATCAAACTTAGGCTTCGGCTTTGGTGGAGGATAAGGTAGAGTTGAAGGATCGACATCATGTGAAGATTGGATACTTGTTGTTGTAAGTTCAACTCTAGGGCGGCGAGGTTCTTTGCTCGTTCACTTGCTCAGGCGAGTCTCGAAGTATTAGCCTCAATGCTGACTCACCATCCTTATTCTTTGTGACTTTCTCTTGCAGGGGATGGTGGAGTTACTTCCTTTCCACTCCCTGTCATGATCGCATTCAAGTCCTTAGGGTTCTTCTAGGTTTTGTGGCAACCCTCCGGGAGTAACGGGTTGAGACTTGCTCAAGCTAGTTGTCCTACGGTGTGTGAGATTTTGAACTAAAGCTTCCTGGTTGGTTACTTTGGCATCTGTCTTTTGACAATATTGGCTAAAGTTAGTGGCTAACTCGACCATAGATTTTGAAAGTTGTCCCGTATTGTCAAAGTGACGACATTACTCGATTTTTCTATCGCAGACTTCCCAACCAAAAGTTTTAGTCTGCTTTGTGGTACATAAGTAGGCGGTTTAGGCCTTTCTCCTGCGTTAATGTCACTATATCGGAATCCGGGATGGTTATGATTAGGTGCTGTACTCCTACCCGACATAATTGGCTTCTTAGAAGCACCAGGCATTCTCGCCCGAGGTGCTACCTCGATTCAGGCCCTTTCTCTACTCTCGTCATCCTCTCTTGCATCCATCTACCTTATCATTGATAATGAAGAAGTTGTTCTAAGATTTTGGTAGATGCACTATCATCAAATATATCGCCGGCCATCTTCACAGTGGCTATGTCATTGCCTCACCATTGGCTATTCATCGCGATTTGCTCCATCTTCCTGTGCCTCCTCGGAGATAGAAGAACAAGCGCTCCATTCTTTGGAAGCGTCTTACTCTAATTTTCTCGAGTCTCTCAGGCCATGGTAAAAGTTTGCATTAAAAGCCAAAGAGATGTCATGATGAGGACACTTCCCTCATAGCTTCCTTGAAACGTTCTAAGCTTGATCAAAACTCTCCCCCAGGTTGTTGCTTAAATCCTAGGATGTCTTGGCGTAACAAAAGTTTTTCCTCAAGGAAAATACTTATTCATGATTTTTTGCAACAATTGTTCCCAAGTTGTGATAGATCCGACCTCTCAAAGAGAGAAGCTTATTGTCTTAGCTTTATCCTTCAAAGTGAAAGGGAAAGCTTAAGGCGAATGTTACCTCTCGGGATTAATTGCGGTTTTCACGATGTTGGAGCGATTTCCAAGAAATTACGTCACGTGAACACGGGGATCTCATTTTGGACTCCATGAAAAGTAGAATAATTGGTCACCGTTTGAATTACATTAGGCCTAGGGTGATGAGCTTCGCGGCATCTTGCGGTCTTTACGATCTGGCGGGAATAGATTGTTCAATAGTGGCGTTGCATAACTTGCAAAGTGCGCCTCGCTCCTTGAACTAGAGCTTGATTCTCATTATTAGCATTTGCATTCATTATTGGCATTATTGATAGCAAGGGATTAATAAGCCGGATTAGGTACTGGTTTGGATTGACGGATTGCCTTCCATTTATTCCGGATTGAGAATGCACCGAGAATGGTCGATTGTATATCCTTCTTCCCTCCTTGCTCGCTTTCCTCAAGATTTGGATCCTCTTCTCCTTGTTTAGCTTGGTTCCCCAGCTAATTTGGCTTTCTTCTCCGCAAATTTTTCTCTATCAGATTATATGGTTCAAGTGGTTCCTCTGATTTCCGAGTAGCGATTTCATAAAATAATAAACAACAATAAAACAATCAATCAAGATGTAAAGGCTGAGCCTTTAACTAACTGGCAATAAGCACACTAGAAATAAAAATTTAGAGAAAAGAAAACGCAGAACAGAAATGTGCACGTTTTAAAGCTAAGATGTAATCGATAAAAGGAAACCAATTTCTGTGGGCTGAGGGACAGTGTCTCGGCTCGACCTAACACTCTCTTTTTTATTTTTTTATTTACGACGGCTAAGAATATACAGACTCTTATTCACAGAATATTTCCTGAATCCAGATTCTAACAAAATAAGCTATATCTTAATTTTAATAAACTCGAGTCCCCTTAGCCGCGCCAAAAACTTGATGGAGGTCAAGTTAAATTATTAACCTCGATGCCTACTAACACACTAGCAAAGAGAACTAGGCTCAATTGTAGTATGATAATGATAGAGTTCCAATTAAACTCCCATGAGAGACTCGGCACAAATAAAACACAACTTTATCCTATTAGAAACTAAATTGAAAGGCGGTCTACGCACCAACTAAATGCCAAAGAATGAAATATTGACAAGCGCAAGGCGCAAAAAGACCAGCCAAAGACAAACTAAAGACTACTAAAACCACAGGATATCACGGTACATATTATCTAAAGCAAATAGTATTGATTAAGCTGTATTAGATTATAACTCCCACGTGAATTAGGATGAAATCGAAATAAAACAAACTTTATGATTAAGTATTATGACTAATGAGCCATCCCTAAGAGTAGATTTAGCTCAATTAGGGCCTCTAAATCATCGTGGTTCCGTGCGTGATTCTCAGCTTTTTAATGCCTCCATTCCATATAACTTCCGAGCAATTACAAGACCCAGGGATGCCGGTATAAACCGTAATCTCATCTAAGCAACATTCTAGGGTAAGGCGTAACTACTTAGATGCCCGATTCACCGATATATCCTAAGTAACAATCAACTTTTGAGTTCACGTTAAAGTGTAATGACTAATAACTGATTGATCAGGCCGACTATCTGCGTTTAATTCCAAATCGTAGAATTGGCGTGAAGTCGAAGCCGATCATAATATTGCCACTACACATTACAAATAACACTTGACCGAACGGATGACCTCAAGCGGCAAGGTAATACGTTTGCAGAATCGACGAACCACGCCTGTGGCCGGAACAAACTATAATTACTTCTACTTGTTTCTAACCTAAAACACATGGGTTCAGAAGCCGTCTACATCACGCAATCAATACAAATAAAATTGCTCCATAATAAAATATAACAAATTTACGAATAAAGATTGCATAATTGAATAAAGCCGCACTTTCAAGATGGTAGTTGACTCCCAGCTTCTTAATCGGCCTCACTAATCGGAGAATCCGGACGAATCCACAATGTCACTAACATAGCAAGAAAATAAAACTCAAAATCTAAAATTGTATGAATTGTTTTGTGTTGCAGTGGTGTGTGTGTTCTCAGTTAAGTATTCTTTGCTTATATAGGAGTTGAAGCTGATATAGGGAGAGTCGAGAAGATTGACATGGCATTTTATCACATCAAAGGTCCGGATAGTCGAATGTGCATGCTTTCGGCTGGCCAAATGGCATGGCTCGGATCGACTGAGCCTTCTCATGCTGCGTTTTCACACTGGATTCGGCCCAATTGTTCCCAACTCCGTACTTTTGAATTGATCTCGATGATCTTTTCTTCAACACTCCGATTTTCTTCTACTTTTATCTTGAGACTCTGGATTGTAAGATAATTATCTTCCGAGTTATCATGATACGCTAAAATCGACATTATCCACACAACTAATTGCTCTTTTATAATAAAAATAGCTAAATACCAATTATCATATTAATAATCACTTATCATTAAATAATAAATATAAACATTGGGAATTAAAACATGGAAATATATATAATTAACTCCGATTGAAGGTTAGAATTGGATGCACATAAACATATATATTTTTACTGGCCATCAATGAGATGAAAAATCAGAGGGAAACCAATGAGTCTTAAGATCGCTGAACACATGCAAAGAAAGTGTACATAGTTAAAGACATTAGTACATACAAGTTAGTCAAGACAAATGTACAAAAGTTTAACAGTCACTCTTCAATGAATGCACTTTTAAAACTTTCTCAGCAAGTGTAATGGGAACGAAATGAAGCAGGGGCAAAGGACAGAAGCTTTGTGCCAGCAGGTGCACTTTGCGGGAGAGCAAGGTGGAGTGTACGGTGGCCTCATTCCACAAGGAGGTGTGTAGATCTCAAAACCAACCACACTAGAAGCGAGATCTGATTTTTTTATCTGAAGTAAAACTAAGTCACCGAACCAAAACTTGAAAATGCAATAAACTTACGCTTTAGTGAACCAAGAAGGTGCTGATCAAGAAAAAAATCTAACTGACTTATTATGCTCAAAGGAGTGATTCCTGGTGCTACCCGGTAATCCACAAGTTTTAGATTTCCCAAAATTTTTTCTATAAATCTTTGTTCACCGAACGAGGACAAATAGACAATTCACTCAATACGGCAATAGACGACAAGCCTGATTCAGATTGCCACTTTAAAATATGAATTACAAGGCCAAAATCAACTTTTAGGAATTTTTATATGCTAGTCCAAGATTTTGAGATGTATCTCCTAATCCAGAAGTCAATATCATTACAGACAGGAAACAAATATGACTCACATGTACTACACCATAAAAAATATATAAAAGAGTTCACTATAAACACAAACTAACCACACTTTCAAACAAAGTACACACAATCTTAAAGAAATTATGTATATAGACACCCATCGAATCAAGAACAAGTTACGAACTATAACTCCTGAAGACAGAGCATCTTCTCTAACCATGAATGGGTAAATGCCCACAAAGGAATTTAGAAATTGATGTTTCTAGAATCTCATTTTGTAATTTCACTCCTTTGTTGAATGTCGAACTCCAAACTCAAACAAAGAAAAATAAAGAACCTTTTGAGAGTGTAAAATGTTGGATTACTAATGAATTGTGATAACTTTCTGAATACACAGATTAAGTGCTTACTTATTTACACTTAAAATTTTGCTCACTGTAGAAATGCAGACAGCTCCATTATAGTTGAAGGAATATATGTTTAAACACTGAAAGGGTTCACTAAGTTCATGATTACTGCATCTATGTTATTCCCGGAAAGATTTGGTACTTGTGTTGCCTTGTTTTGTATGTATTTTTAAGGATTTTTCAAATCTAGAGCACTTAAGGGCTTAATCTGGATCAAAGGAAAGAGTATCGGGGCCAAGTGGAGTATGTCTGCAAATAGACATGCCGGAAGAGAAAGAAGAAAGTGAGAACCAATAAACCGAGGGTCCTCGGGAACCCTAAACTAAGCAAGATCTACGGCAGGGGCCTCTTGATTTAGGGTTTATTTAGCCATGCAAGTCATTACTATAACATCTATATAAAGCCACATAAACTGATTAGTAACATAATCTTCCATTATATAAAAATTATTATTATTATTTCACTATACAGTTTTGATTTAATAAAGTTCTTTTAAGCTTTGGAGTTTGTTATGCAGTTTCCTTCCACTTCTAACCTTGCCATCTCTAGTTTGAGTAGATCAAGCCATATCTCTATTATTTACAGTTTGAAGCTTTGAGCGTTCCTTTGCGTTTTAATATAGTGAATCTAATACGTGTTGATGTTTTAGGTCCTGCATGTTTAACAACCCCATTATTTACTTGAATTAATGCGAATTGAGTAAATGTAGATTCTCGGATTGCAGAACCACAGCCCGGTAAATTGTCGATTAAGATATCGATTTAATGAGGCAATTTTTGTGTCACCTTAATCTAGAGATTAATGATAGGTTTATGGGATCGGCTTGCATTTAATTTACATATTAGCAGATTCGATAAACTATTTGCATATCATTATAAATTGGCATGAAGGGTATCGCAGAAGTAGTAACGGACGTGTTATCTCAACCCACCCTAGGAATGCTGCGCAATCATAGTTTATAAATACTGGGTGGAGTAAGCTGCATAAGTTAATCAGTCAATATTAGCAGCAATTCTAGTTCTTAAATGCGTGATGAGCTATTCTGGACCAGTGGGGAGGGTAGCTTGCATATAGATTGTCCTCGCTGCCATAGTTGGAGTAGATAGGGTTTGGAGTTGCACCAGTAGCTAAAAGCTCAATTAAATGCCGCGATTAGTTTAAGGAAATTATACGGGGAAGTAAAACATAAAGATTAATCTGGAGCCAAAGTTAGTAGATAAGTGATGGGGTGGAAGGAATACCGTGTTTCTTTTATGTTCATTGTGCACAATGACTACTTATGTATTCTTGATTATATTAGTATCTGTCTATGCTTAAGTTGCATTGTCTACATGGGATCGTACTTGATCTTTCGCTTCATATACTACGATTGACTGAAGTAATCTTTGCTAGTAAAATCGTCGAAGGACCCGCACGATCAAGTTTTTTGTTACCAGATTGCCAGAAAAATGCACAATTTTAAGAATAAAACAAATTTTAACTCTCTAATTAATGTCATTTTTATTTTTATTTTCTTTTTTAGTCTTCGAAATATCTTGAATTAAACTAATAACGCTTAACCGCTGCGAATAAGAAATTCTAGGCCCGGTTTAGCGAGGGTTACCCCCGATTTACCGAGGTCCAAAAATCGAGTCTGACGTACTCGCGTGACTTCGTGGCATATCCCTGGTGATTTTAGTTAGTGTGTCCACAATAGCGGTTGGGCTTAATCCCGAGTGAGCGGGAAGTTACTAACCTTTTCTTTGTTTTCTTTTGTCTTTTTTGCAGGTGAAGATTGGGACACTTGAGATTCGGTCAAACAAGAGTTGAAAAGCGAGACAAGTAAAAAATGCCCCTGCATAAGTATTAAATATCAAGCCAACTTCCATGTATCCGAGATCACAATGTATATAGCAATAATGGGCGGACAAGAAGCGTGTGGAAAGGAAAAAAGTGAAGCACTTAAGCATGAGCCTTAAGAGAGCTTTAACGCAGTGCAACACGTATCGCCCAGTGAGTTTCCTCTTGAATTAATTGATATATCTTCTTCTCGATTATTATTCAGGCGATCACGAAGATGATCACGGACACTATGTTTTCCGAGCCTGAGGAATACCCAAACTTCGAGATACCATTGAGTAAGTTATTAGACCCTGGGGCGCTTCTACCCCGATCTCTTTATCAATGGTGTATGTCGGTAGGTTTAGGTCTCTGCGACTCCGGCTCAAGTTGCAATATTCTTCCTTTTTTCCCTATTCAAAGGATTAAAATCCCGGCTATCATGAATGAAACTTCCGGACCGCTGACCTTTGTCGCATCAAACTGTAGATATGCCCTGGCCGGTGCATTTGAGGAATTAAGTAATTAAGGTATGAGGATTGCACATTCCTAATAGATCTTAGTGCCATAGATATACCGTAGAGATCCTAGTGCCCTTAGTTACATTGTGTAGACCTTTCTAAATGACTGCTAGTATGACGTCGTGGACTTCGATAACGGGAGATAACTTTGAGACCTCAATAACGATGCAAATATCTATAAAAACCTGCAGCCTACAGATAATAGGCCGAATGTTGCATGACAATCTATGGTCTCGGGAAGTAGCAAATCTTAGAGATGAAGAGAGTAGAGCATAGAAACCTAGAGAGTTGTAGTAAAAACTTGTGAGCGTGAATTCCTTGAGAATCTTTGCTGAGAGAACATGTAGGGCCGCGACGCCATGGCCGACGCTCACGGAAATCGTTGATTCTTCTAGGCGTAGTGAAATAGGAGCTTAAAATGGAAAATATGGAATCTCTGAATGTAAAGGCTACAATCTCAAGCGAGTGGTAGACCTAAAGGCAATTTGTTAAAAAGAGCAAAGCGATGCCGGAAGAGCTCAAAGCAGTTCTGCAATGGTAAAAACCTGCGGAGTAAAGGTTTGCCGAGTTCAAAGCCCTCAAACTCCTCAGCAGTGAGCGAGGATCACGAAGAAATTGAGCTCGAAGGACTATAAACTTCAGTAATCATTTTTATCTTGAACCCTTAGTTAAGATAGGAGTCAATAAAAGTAACCGGATGAAATGATTTGAGCTTTTTTTTCCTCCTACCGCCACGCTTTAGGCTTGAAAACCGATGGTTGTTTAGGAAGGTTTCTTTTTGCTAGATTATGGATTCTAGTGAAGTAGGTTAGGATTGGGAGTTGGAAGTAGCAACAAAGGAGTATAAAGCTGAAGTGAATTTAAGGGTCGGAGGTTTGAGCTGATAAGTTAATGTAAGGTGTGCAGAAACGGTGAGCAGAAAAATCTAGAAAATGATTGGCTCCTAGAATCGGGAGTAACTCTGAGTTACCGAACTAAGTATTTTATTTTTTTACCCGCTCAGATTAAAATAGCAAACCTTTTAATGACATCGTGATGGACACATGTTGCAACGGTCTATCCATCGATCCACAAGACCACAACATTTGCCCTATTTTCCATCATTTCATCCTTTCCCACACTCCACCATGCTTTGAAATCCTCGATCCAGTCAATCAAAACCCTGAAATTCCCTCACCTAAATTAATTCGTCTACCCACTTTATCACTAAATCCTTCCACCTTCTACCATTTTTCTCATATAAACAATTCATTCTATCACCATTATTCACCATCTTCATCAATCATCTTCTTCATCTTCACCACCAATTTCTCCATTTATTTGCTTCTTAACTTCTTCTCTGAGGCCAACATCACCACCAAAACCAACCTCCTTTATTTCATTTTAAACACCAAAACAGCCTTCCTCCATCCTCTATGCTTTGAGTGGCACCAAGTTAGTACGCTTAATTCGCTTTATGGTCATCATCTTCTTCAATAACATTTGACGCCGATTAAGAAACAGACAAAATTAGTCATGATAAATAAGGAGTACTCCGCCCAATTTAATGAAGATCCTCGCACCATGCTCAGCATCATTCGATCACTATTATCATCAGGATGACCCTCAAGCATAGAAGAACCTTTCGTACAGCCCAAGCGGTCTACAAAGTTGTATATGGAAATGCTAATCTGGTGGACATATTTTAAGTTTTAATGACGAGTGCCCAGGACTATGCTCATTGGTGTGAAGCAGTGCAAAAGATGCTCTGAATCAAATATACGGGGTTTATTAGAGTTTGATCTTGTATAGGTTGAATTAAACAAGAATTTATGTGAATTTGTTCGGTGACTTTATCCCAACGAGATATGTCTAGATCAAGCAGAGTAACTAGGCCGATGCAGATTATGCAGGAATGTATTTGAGAGAGGTAGAAGGTCGATTTGGAGTACAAACTCATGCATGAAGGCCAAGGGATCAAACTTAGTATTTAAAGTCAAGGATATGGGAATCAAATTTAGGAAGTGCAGCGATGACCTAAAGCGATTACATATACCTTCAATATTACAGTCTAAGTTCCGTATGTTAGCCATGATTGGAACTTAGTTATGTTTCAAAATAGTGTACTCCCCAACTTCATGAATAAAAGTTAGATGAGAAGAAGTCAATTTGACGTGTTATTCTGATGGAGACTTAAACCTCGCTGAGAAATGTGTGTGATGAAAAGGGTCATGTTATACTTGGAATATTCTTTCAGCATATTTCTCGATTTTAACTGGCGGTTATATTGGAAGATTAAAGGATACATGATGGATTACAAGCCTCGATATGTTCAAAAATCACCTGCGAAGATAAAAAAGAACATTGAAAAGATTGAGAGGATTAACCAACGGATACAAGCCAAAGGGTGGATAGACCGTGGCCGACCACAAAGTAAACCGATAGCTTAAGACTAGCGAATGAGCAGTGTGATAACAAGTCATATGAGACAAACTCCGAATGGCAATGCTGAGAAATTCAAACATAAGTCATGAGATTCTCACCGACAAATAGAAGCACTCCCGATTGAGATACATGTGATGAAAAACAAATAATCTACTCAAAGTTATCAAGTTTTTTATCAAAGAAAATCACCACAACTAACATACACAGAGTTTTAAATGATTGATCGAGAACATATCTCTAAAGTGTAACTTTGCTATACATCAAGTATACACACTTGAAGACATCAGAATCTTGCGATACTCCCATCCTCGATCAAGGCTGGCAATCTTTGAATCATTTACTTGATTCAAACTTTCTTACAAGAAACCTCACCGAAGGCAGAGAGAGAAGCACTTGCGTGTCAAGAAGCTCATGTTTGTGTGGTGGAAGTGGTGAAGAGGCAATCCTACCCCTTCAAGGACCAAAGGATCTGCTTTTGAGCTGATAATCTCTACCTTTTTCAAGTGTTCAGGTTATGAAACTCATAAGTTCATCAGTGAAGGATAAACTGTCTCAGGGATTTTGTGCTAATCAGACCTCAAAGATCTACAGTGAATTTCCTCCAACATCACCCATGAGAAGAGTAATTTAACGAGATTATACCACCTGGAACCCTTATAAAATTGCACCTTTACTTCAGCATTTCAGTATACTTCGAACACATCAACCCAATTTAAACTAGAGAAGCCTCAATTACACACTCTACACTTCGAGTATCTAATAATTAGTATCATATCTTTTAACAAACAAGTAATGAGGCTTAAAGTAAATATATTCCACTTTTGCAAAATTCGATTACATCAACAAATGTGCTGAGACTACCAAGTGGTCGGCCAGACCATCGTGGCGTCGGCAAAGACTCTGACACGACATTGGCCGAGCTCTATTAACTCCTAAGTTGTAAGAGCAAGTCATTTCAACCTATACAAGCTTAAGCAAATCCTTTTCGGCGGACCAACAATTGAGTATCGGAGCGGTGCTTACATTGCAGAAGGCATCCTACTTGTTAAAGCTTGTGAAAATACTTTGAAAAGCTTTTTCAAGTTTAGATTTACCTAGCTTTGCATCATGGATAACCCACCAAAAGTTATCTTCAGGACTATGTTGATGTGTTCCTTTGATAATTTTGATGAAAGATAAACATCATTATGCGGGATTATCTAGTCAGCGACACATGGCGAGATGATGGATGTACTTGACCGATGGATCCTTACAAGCCATAACTACGGGCAATGAAACTCATGATGTTCCAAAAGCCAAAAAAGAGAGTGGCAGTCTTTGAATATAGTAAAAGAAAGAAACTCAACAATATTGCAACCGATATCATATCTGAGAACTTGATAGCGATATGTACATGAAAGTTGAAGGATTACTAAGCAAAGAACAGAACTTTGGGAAAAATTACAACTTATACCAGGCGAGCAGCCATGCTATAAAAAAGAAAAACAAAAACCAGGTAGTCAAAAGAAAGTTCCGAGATTTCAAATGAAATCAAATTAAACTATTCAGCAAATAGAGTCAAAGTGCTTTGCTATCATGGATGAACTCTACCCACACGAATGCAATTCATACAAAAGAAGAGTATCAATACAAGAATCTTATTCACTCAAGAAAGGCGGGGTTTGGGAGATGAAGGATTCTTTTTTATACCATAGAAGAGTCGAGATTACACATGAAGAACACACACTTTGAATTGTTTTGAGATCTCGGGCATGCATATGAATTAAAGTAAAAAAATTGTTCACGAGATCGAAAAGGAAGAAACCAAAGACCATCTTGCATTATCGTGACATAAAGAAGAATCATCGAGGTGGTCAAGACGATCTCTTTGGATTTAGATACCGAAAGCAAATTGCCCTAATGAGCAAGAAGATCGAGTAATGATGAAAACATGAAGGGGTTCTTCAAGGAATTTCACAAAGAAATCAAAAGTGAAAATAAGAAGGAAGAATCCAAGAAAGATAATGATTATTTGTGTTTTCATTGCAAGAAACTGTGAAACTCTTTCAAACCTGGATCGTCTTTGATTTGGAAACAAAAGCGAACCTGATTATCCAGGCTTTAACTACAAGAACCTGGATATTTCGAGACCTGATTGTCCGCACCTCTTCAAGAACAAGAATCGAAAGAGTTAAGATGCGGAAAGTTAGCAATGGATGGCCGGCGATGAATCGAAGGCCTATGAAGTTGAATTTAGAAAATAAATGAACTGGCGATGTCGCACTTGTTGCTATTACGGATGATTATGCATTGATGGCAAATATGGATGAGACTTGATGCTCGGGTCGAAGTAAAATAAAAATACTGACACACAAATAACACACTCAGCAAAAGAATCTAGGTTCATTCGTGAGAAGGCGCAGATAGAGTCTAGAGTCGATCCTGAGAGATAAACTTAAAGCGAAATATGACTTATCAAATTAAAAAGCAAATTAAAGGGGCGAGCCTACGACCATCAAATAACGTTATACATAAAATTGACACAATAGGAAACACAAAACCAACAAAAGACTCAAATGACACTAAGCATAATTTGTTTTTATAGGTTTTATAAATGATTGATAAACAAATTATTGATAGCGCTTAGGTAAGAATTACTCCCCAGTGCTATGTGGATTGGACGCATTTGACATATAAAGGAGACATTTAAGATTAATTATTCCCACTCAATGGAGTCATCTGCTAAGATAGATAAAGCTCCGGTTAGGCTGCATCTGTATAAGCCGATGTGTCTCCGACACGTGACTTCACATTTTTTAGTCTCCATCTCGTATAAACCACGACACAATTCACGAAACTAGTGATGCTGTATAAACCGTAACCTGCATCTAAGCAAATATTCCTAAGGACAGGGTTGCCTTCTTAGACACCCACGATTCAATCTACGTCCTAAATAACAATCACTTTTTGGGTCTCGTATTGAAATTCTGCATGACAAATAATTAAGTTGATCAAGCTTAATTACTCGTTTGAATTACAAAAGCGAGAGAACCCGGCGTGGTCGAGAAACCCGTTCACGAATTAATCCAAGAACATCACGAGATCTTCCCTAACAACGCAGACCTAAGCTTCGACGCCCAACACCCTTCAGTTCGAACCAGATTTGCTCGTGGAAAGCGTCCTTTACGCTCCCAGATACACATAAACATGGGCCCATAATTAACTACATCAATGAAATCACACACAAAAAGGCTACTCTATTAATCTTAAAATAAATTAGATCTCACGAATAAAGATTGCATAATAAATGGGCATTACCCTCGAAGACGAGCGTGATTCACTCCTCGATACGCATCTCTAACCGGATATTATAACTTAATCCATGAATGAATCTAACATAAAAAATAAAATAAAGAAAACAACGAACTATATTGATGTAAATATTAGAAAATAATGTATTTACCATTAATTGTACCTATGGCGATGTGACACACCCCTTTATTTATAGGTGTTCAAAATTTAATTAAAGAGATATACTTCAAAATATCAAACAAACAAGAAATAACTCAAAGTCGATCAAGAAAAATAATGACATTGCGCCCCGTAAATGGATGCAAGTGGAAGTTGGCGCTTCATCTTTTGAGATTGGTTTGTCGGCTTTTGTCATTCTTTACTTCCTCTTAGCATGCTTATCCGATATTTATCTTCAACGCATCTTGAATTTATCTTGAGATTAAATTTCTTTCTATTTATATTTATCCTCCATAATTATCCAATTCCCAATAAAAATAGATATTTATCCTTAAAATAAATCATATATTTAAATAAAAATGGATAAATACCAAAATATGTAATATAAAACAAGATAAATACCAAATTATATCTTATAAATGGATAAATACCAAATTATATAATATAAATCACATAATATTAAATAATCCATATCAACAATTGATTTATCATACCATACATATTATTAATCCCGATTTAAGGATAATGTTGATGACTTTAAACGTATGAATTTGACGTCGTCCAATCAATTTCACAGTAGACTTTGATGGAGTCGAACAAAGCGTCAATAAAATCATTCCTAAAGACACACATTTTCATTAGTCGTCATACTTACATAAGAAACTCGAGGTCAACTCATACCACCTACGCCATAGTGTACCCATTGTTCACTACTCGCTATGGATCGTTGATGTGCGCATGTGCAATAAGTTTTCATATATTGCATTGGCAACATTAAAGCTTATGCTAACTTGAAGTCCCAGCTTTATCAACATCAAGATTCCCATGTAGGCACAGCAATGGGTAAAGACACGGTGCAACAAGCAGGAGCTTTCACCTATGAGGTTTTTGGACTGGGGGCTGAGAAAATCACTCGAAGCCTCTTTAAAGGAGTGAATATTCTTTCACATCTTGTATTCTTCTAAATACTATCAATCTCATGAAGGTGCATTTTTAGAGTATCCCCCTCTCTTAGATCATGCATAGCATCCAGTGTTACCACAAGCGAGCTACTTTGGTAATGTTACTAAAGCCCGTGTTTAACTCATTTGTCAAACACAGATAATTCTCGAGCTTATTACTCCGCTTTGATGGCTAGAATATGAGAATACATGAATAGATGAATATAGACTCTAGGTCCGCATAACCAATCATCTACGCCAATGTACACATAATTCTTCTCGATTATTATAATTTATTAGGAATTCGTCGATTCAAATTCAGTAAAGCAAATAATAAATAACTACTCCTTACTTAGTTGGCATGAATATCCTTAAATTTACATTCCTTATAAGTATAAAGTGATCACGAATCATGAAACTAGTGGTCCCTTCCTATCAATTCTTGATTAGAACCTGCCAATTCTAAAGGCAATGGTATAATAAATTTAGCATTTGTTCAAAAATTTCAAAATTTTCCATTTTTCACCGTTTCACTTTAATTTTTTCAATTAATCACATCGTGGCTAAGTCTCCTACCTCCCTCACATGCATTCTGGCAGTGTCCCCGATGACAAAGAAAATGAGAATTTAAGAAAAAGACTTAGCTCTCTGGAAAGCATTTCAAGCAAATGCGAGGAATGGGTTTATGATTAAGCAGTGCGTGCAGAAGCAATCTAAAACCTATTTGGGGCAACCAAACAGAAACTCCACGAAATCGTTATTAACATGTCAATGGAAGTTATAAAATGTGTGATAACTAGATATGTAATATCCAAAAAACAATTTAAGCCACTTTATTTCATACAACCAATGACAGGAAAAAACCAGCAGCTAAAACTGCAAAACTCACATGTCGGCGTATCAAAAAGGAAAAAACCTCGATTTATTCCGAACTTAGAATCGAATACAAGTGAGATGAAAAGCAATAACAGATCTCATGCTACTTTATTCAAACAAAATAAAAAACAAAAGATAGTTTTTAAGAAATAGTTCTGAGTTTATAGATGCCATTTCGACTCAACTCAGCGATGGTTCAAGTATCTAGTTGGATCTTCCGAAGTGAAGAACTTCTCCTCTCTACTCGACCAAGACCCATGTAATGTTTCACACGGTGTCCATTAACCACAAAAGTACAGTTGGTCTTTGACGATGCTAAATAACGCACTACCCAAAGTGAATTGAGGCCACGCGTAATCTAAGGACGAGTGTAGAAGAGATCTAAATGGCTAAACATGAATAAAAGGTGGTATTTTTGGTGTATTATGGGTTTGGAGTCCGAGAAACAATGTATCTTGAATTGCCCACGATTCCTGCCTGAAAGTCCGGTGAACTAAGCCTTGCATTAGTTCCCGGAGCTGGGTGCATTTGCCAGGCCGCATGTCCTTCTTTTCCGCTTTAGAATTTAGGGCGTGTTAGTCACATTCGCGTAAATACCCTTATCATGATGCTTGCCCCTCACCCCAGAAACCTACGACAAGTGGGCCTACGGCCCCGGAATGACTTTCATGGTATCGCTCTCAAGTGCACACTGATGCAGATATCCGAGCATCGGACACTTCTGTGGAACCTCTGCTGAGCAATGGCCTTCAATCGGGCGTATCCCAAATCGACTCGACGTGGATCACCTGTACACTCTTTTCCACATACCGGTGGGCCAACCATAAACTCCCGCGTGGAGCAGTAAATCCTCGTGTCATCGTAAGCCTACAGATCGGAAGGAAGCTCATTTGAATGGCCGGTAATGGATCACGAAAATTTGAATAACCTTTCCAACACGTGGTGTTTTAGGCGGGAGAACAAATTGTCACTCTTAATTGGTATAAAGTGTTACTGAGGACGGCGCTCCTGTGTCAGGTATTAATTGGCATAGAAGCAGTTGCCCCTTAACGGGCCACGGAGATTTGGCCCATGATTTCTGCTATTGTATAAGCTTATAACTGCCACTCATCTCGCCACTTTCAAATCACTTTGAAGATTTTGTTTATTTATATGAGCCCAAGATCTTGAAACCTCCTTGTTTGCCATTCTTGCTTTTGTTCCCATCAGAAAAACACGCAAGTAAGCTCCAATTCATTTAAATTCTTTTACACTTTTTATTTCTTGCATCTTTGTTAAGTCCATCTCTAAAGAGCTTTGAGAGCATCTCACAAAACAGGGAAGAAACTATCGTGAAGTAGGAAGAAGAATCTACTGAGGAGAAACCATTTACGAGCGCCCGTTGTCTCAGGTGAGAGGTCAGCCAAAGTACAGTTGTTATAGAAGGATTATGAGAAGAGGAATCGTTTTCGACTGTGTAATGCTGGTCACAGCGAGAATGAAGGGCCAAGTGCCATATAGCTGTTGTACATGTCCAATCTCACCCGAGAAAAAGCCAAAGGAGTCATTTGCCTCCGATATGGCATTCCACTACTCTTACTAACATATCAAAGTATCGCACGAGCGTGATCAGCTTCGGCCAGTGACTCCTCCCCCTTTCATTCCCCAAGGCTTACTACGAAGTTGCTAATTAAATGAGGGACTTCGGGGTTTCGCTTCGACCTGCGGCCTAATCGTTGTTCTTCAACACTATAAGATCTCAAACACCGGCTCAAGCTCCCCACGGGTCCGGGCGTGAATGGGTTTTGTCTTTGGCGTATGGATAGCCAAGGTCGAAGTGCTCGGTTCGGGCCTGACTTTCAACACTATGCCTTTGTCGAAGCTTGCCAGGACCTGGTGGTACACATTTTAAGCGTCCTTTGACATCCGAATTTGTGAGAGCGTGGTCTCTCGCTCCCAAGGCGACCGGAAGCCTAATTTTTTCTTTATCCGGCGCAGGCTAAATTGACATCGACATTCACACCACGATACAAAAGGCCGCGAAATGGTAGCGCACCCGAATCGGCTTTCGAGGCGTCCTCAAGGGTATTAAGGGCCCTCTTTATGATGATTCATCCTGACATTGCCACACTAAAACACAAGATTCCACTTGTATCCGCATGCCGTATCTCCGAGGCGGCCGGTCCAGCGCCTATCTCGAGCATTACGAGGGCGTTAAATGCTTTTATAGTAGGACCTTTATGCACGTGCAATAGAACCGTAACACTTCATGTTTGTACTTTATCTATATTCATTTTATATTGATTGTATCGGCCCGACGCGATCCTTTCTTTTCGATGGAACATTTCTCAAGATGGATACCACTGGGCAAGATGTCCGATCTAAAGAAAGCGATCCTAAGACAATTCAAAAGGCGGTAGGATTAGACCGAAGAAGTCCGGCACAAGCCCCGCGGAGATGCAGCCACGCGGTCTCGGAGGGGTGAGGGACTCTCGCTCGAGGCCTCCTACACCGTGCATCTGTGGCCGAATATTTTGAGGGATCAACCGGATGAAGCCTCCGCGGCGGTGACAGACTGAGAAGCGGACCACGCCCTGGGGTGAAACGAAGGTACATAAACGGGCTACGAAGCACGGAGTCGGGAAAGAAGCCTCGCTGCACCTCCCTCCTCGAGGCGGGTAAATTAAAGGTCTCTTCTCGGCCACGAAGTCCGGGCCGAGACGGGCAGGCCAAGTGACTCCCCGAGGAGTTGAGTGATTACCATCACGAAAATCATCCGGTATGTAAATACACATTCTTGATTCGACCACAGCGGCTTGATCATTAATTTTCATTGTCAACTCGGGTCTCGGAATTAATTTCAAATTGTTTTGATAGCCTGCGGCTATCAACTAAATTGTACACGTGAGATTGAGACTCCTACCACTTGCCATGGAGGAACAAAAGAGACTATAGACGGCTTATCACGCCGATATCTAAAAGCGTAGAAGCCAAAATTGGACAAAGTTCGGCGATGCCGCGGTCAAGCTCTCGAAAGTACGAGTTGGCTACGCCGGGAATGAATTTATTAAAGAGCCGCGCCAGGATGCAGCGGTATTAGAATTCGAAAGGTGCCAAGATGAAATCGGAGCCGGCAAAGGTAGAAATCGTAGCTTGTGAGGCGATCAAGGATAAATAGCCGGCTCGCATCTCTCTCGGCGGTGTCTAGCGAAATGCACGGAAAGGAAGCTAAATTTGGACTTCTGTCTCTCAAAAGTACTCTCGAAAACGACCGACACTATTGATGACTCAAGGCATGAAGGGGATTCACCATGGCTCTTGACCAGGTGAAAGAGATCGACCGAACTTTGATATATCCGCCGTAGCGAAGCCCTCACTGTGCGATCCCGGCGCCGCCCTCGTTCACGGGAGATACATCGGTGAACTCCGTGGCGAAGCGTCTCCACGTGTGCAACGTATGTTACTCTACTCTTGGAGGGGTGATGAAGCGAGATCGATGTCGGAGGAACAAGTCCCGACCCTATGTTCCGACCTCGCATTGACCCCGCTTAATGCTAATCTCTCCTCCTGTGGCTGCAATTTTAGTTGTTTTCTTATTCGATCACGGTTGTAATAACTTTTCCTATTTGATTCTGGTTGTAACAATATTTATGTTTTCACTTATCTAAACTTCGTATTTAATTATTTCTCGATTCCGTAGACTTCATATTTCGATTTGCATTTGATCTTTGGAATCTAAATTCCACGCTTTTACTCAATGTCTTTGGTTTTGTTATTGATCGTTTGTTCGAGTAAGTGTAGTCCTTTTGAACTTAATTCCTTTGAAAAAGTTGCCTTGTAGGGTGTAGTCCTTCCGGACTTAATTCCCCTATTTGGCCTCGGGCGGTAGTGAGGAGTTCGCGCCTCGTAAAGTACACTTGAGGCTTAGCTCGACTCCAAAGATTATGCTTGTGATTGGCTTGACTTGGCTTTTGGTCGAGCTTCAGCCTCGACCATCCTACTATGTCAGGCTTTATAAGAACGTCGAACTAAGAAGTCCATACTCGAACCTTCAGCACGTCATGGTGTGCGCTTTTGATCAAACACGATACATTGGAAAAGCATGATCGAGCCGAAAGTTAGGGATCCGTCGTGCGATCTACCAATCGCTTAGCATCGTAGCTGAGCTGGCGTGTCGTGTGAGTGATATAGTTACTGTCAAGACTTGGCTTTATTCATCTATTTTTACTTTAACTCCATCGTGTCGAGCGGATCGTGAGCTCGAAGTGCGATATGCTACTATCGGCCGACTCTGGCTTTATTCACTATTTTTGTTTTAACTCCGTCGTGCCGATGGATCGTAGCCTCGGAAGCCGATCTAAGTGTTATCGGTGACTTGGCTTTTATTCAATATTTTTGTTTTCTTTCCATCGTGTCGAGTTGTTCGGTCGGAGAATCTCGATATCGCGGTCAATTGTGTGCGGCTTTTCATCGCTCGTCTTTGCTTTTCTACACGGTCCCGCACACGTAGTGTAATTAAAAGAAAAAAGAAAGCATGCTTAATAAAAGCGAATTGAAATATAACGTCATATGGAAGGCCACTACACAATTGGTGAGAGTAGAAACTGAGATTCTGAGAATAGAAATAATTCAAACATAATATTTCACGAGGTTGGCAGCGTGCCAAGCTAGAGACAAGCGTGTTTCAGCATCCCACCTTCCCGATTGATAGCGCACTTCAGTGATGCACTTTCAAGATTTTGTGCGGATTCCTTCCCAATCTAAACTCGAGCTTGCCTATTGGATCACAGCCTGCTGGCTTCATTTCTCCCTCAATACGAGGTCTCACACTTGGAAGTATTTGTATTTCTACCTCGCGTTATTAATATTGAGAAATCTTTCTTTTATAGCCGCCATCCGGACAGTCTTTGCCATCTCTCTCTTCTCTTAAGCGTTCTCTTTTTCTTCCTTTACGTAAGCAACATTAGTTTTAGAGCATTGTATGGCTAAAACCCGAGGTGAAGCTAACCCGACCTCCTTGAGTATCTTCGCTTTAGCATCCATAGAGCCAAGGGCAAAAGGAGTCTCTGGGTAGGCCGAACCAGGTCTTTGTTCGACATGCCCCACGATTATCTTTGGGTAGCCGTAAGTGCCTAATCTAGGCCTTAAATCTTCCCAATCGCTTCTTTAATCCAAACTTAATTTGCACCTGTTGGTTTGCTCGGCTGGTCCATTATGGATTGAGGTCGGGCCATCGATGTCGCCTGGGTGTTACGATCCTTAATTCTTCAGCCACTTTTTACCCTATCGCCGAGAAATCGAGTCCCAAAGAACCGAGATCGGATACATTTTAATCCCAACTGCATGCAACATTCTCCCGTAGAAATTTTTTGATGGTGCGTAGCCCCGGCGTCGATGGAAGAGCTTTGGCCGACCCGTTTAGCAAAATAATCAACGCCAAATAACGACGTGTTGGAAATTCCCCGAGGCTCGATGTGCAGAGGTCCCATCATATCGACTCCCCATTCGCCGAATCGCCATACTGCATCAATGGCATTCATTTCCTGCGGTTAACTATTTGATAAGGTTACCACATCGTCGGTACCTGGCAAGCTCACGCAACTCATTACCTGTCGACTCGCATCTTTTGGCATTGACGCCGTAAATATCCTCGCTTGATTTGTTACTTTGCCAACGTGCGAGCTCCGCCCAATGACAGTTTACCCAATGTATCCGCCGGTATCTCTTTCGAAAGCAGATAAGCTCCCCTCTTCTTCCGATGCACAGCGCATCCAAGGGGTTACAAATGATTTTTCGATAAAGTACATAATCGGCAAGAAGCGCACTCGGAGGCTTGAAGCTCGGATTTTCCTGGCACGAGATTTATCGGTGTGGCGAGGATTCCATCTTTCAAGAATAAGGCTATAGGATCCATCGAGTCGATCCTTGGACCACGGGCTGCCGCGACTACACCGTTATAAACTCCGTCAGCTGGCTCCCGCAACTTTAACTTTCCTCTTAGATTTGAAATTCGGCGAGCTTAGATAGCGCGTCGGCTCGTACTTTGTTCTCGCTCGAGGCACTGTTAGGCTAGGATCGTATTGAATTTACGACATTATCACAGTTAACCTTTAGATAGCTTTTCATTGATTCTTCTTTAGCTTCATACTACTCCCCTCACGTGATTTACCACAAGTCGTGAGTCGTCAGATACCGTAAGATTCTCGACTCCCAACCGATGCTAGCTTTAAACACGTGATTAAGGCCTCATATTCGCTTCGTTGTTCGTAGCCTTGAACTCGAATCGGAGTGCATACGGAAACTCTTCCTTTCCGGACTAACTAGCGAGAAACCGACTCGAGGCCCTCTTTACTCGAGGCACCGGCGACGTGGGTGTCCACCGCTCTTCCGATGAGTATTTCCTCGCTCTAATTGAATCGACAACCTTTCGCTGTAAATCGGCGAGCTGACCACTTGATGGTCGTTTTCGAGGTAGAAACTCTATGTAGTATTCGCTAGCTCGACAATCCATTTCCACTAATCGACCCGATGTCTCGGCTTTGCCAAGATTTGTTTCAACGGTTGGTCGGTAACCACAAAGAATGGGATGTGCTTAAAGTATGGCTTCAACTTCCTCGACGCATGAACCAAACTCAATGCTAACTTCTCCGCAGAAGTATATCTCACTTTCTACGCCATGTAGGAGCTTTGCTATGACAAAGTAGATTGGGATTTGTCCCTGGTCTCCTTCGAACTAAGAGATGTAACTTGCTGCTTCCCGCTGCATCGCTAGATAAACCAAGAGCTACTCTCCATCTCGAGGTGAGGACAAAGATTGGCAAATCGTATAAATATTCTTTCAAATCGCCAAACGCTTCGACACTTCCCATCCCATCGGAACGGACTAGCTTTTTTTTGAATCTTGAAGAAAGGTAGAGCTCTCTCAGGCCGATATCGATATAAACGGTTGAGAGCCGCCATCCGACTGCCAACCTTTGCACCTCTTTGACATTCCGAGTGTGGGCATGCTTTGAGGGCCTCGATTTTATCTCAAGTTAGCTCCGATCCCATCTCTGATATCATGTATCCTGAAATTTCCGATCGGTCTGACTCCGAATGTGCACTTCTTTGGGTTGAGCTTCATTTTGCCGTCCGCAATACCTCAAAACTTCTCTCATCGACAAGAAACCGTCCCAAGGACTTGCTCTTGATCAATAAATCATCCACATAAACCTCCATATTCCGACCTATTTGTTTCTTGAAAATTTTGTTGACGGTCTGCTGATAAGTAGCCCTCTCGATTCTAAGCCCAAACGGCATCGTAACGGCTAAAAAGTGCCAAATTCTCGTGATAAAAGCGGTTTTTCGCGAGAGTCCACCGTAGGTCCATATAGATCTCGATAATAACCCCTGTCACGACGAGGAACTCGAATACCTCAAGCCTAAAGGTTTAGTCGACTAACTGGTCGATCTTCGATGGCGGGTAAGAATCCTTAGGACATGCCTTGTTAAGATCTCTGCGGAAGTCGACACACATTCGCCGACTTGATCGGCTTGATCTATGTCACCGATTGGCTAACCAACTGGGGTAAAATACCTCTCTCACGATTCCAAAGAACTAAGAACTTGTCGACTTCTTTTCTTACTGCTTTTTCTCTGGTGCAAGATTTCTTCTTTTGTCGTGACGCCTCTTTTGGGATCGACGTTAAGTTGGTGCACCGCTATATCCGCCCGATAGGCCAGGCATGCCATCCGCCTTCCACGCCAAAACGCCTCGAAACTCAACTAGAGGTCGACCAAGGCTCTCATGTCGTGGTGCCGGCATCCACTTCCGTATCTGGACCCCATGACCTTCTTCCTCTTTCCAAACTCGAACTTCCTCGGTCGGGTCGGAGGGAAACCCAGCTCCGATCTTCCTCTTCCTCGTATCACTTTCAACCAAGACTCGCCCCAACTCCTTTTCCTTTGATCGTAACTGGCACTACATATTCCGGCTACCCGACGCCTCCTTTGACTTCACGGGTGCCGCACCAGCGTGGGAAACTTCATGCCGTTGTGGAATGTCGAGATGATAGCTCGAGATCATATAATGCCGGGTCGACCTAATATCGCGTTATATACCCTGAAGGGGCCTTTAATTCACGACGAGGTCATTTCCATTGTCCGCCCCTTTTCTCCGCTTCCGACCGTAGTTAACAAATTGATCGACCACGGCGGTGTGGATGGCCCGCCTCAAACCCGAATAAAGCGGGTAGATAGCGGAATGATGTCTTCATCTTTCAACCTCATGGCCTTAAACGTCGGTCAATAATAAAGGATATTGACGGGCGCCTCCATCGCTGGACACAAACTCTTTTACTCGTCCTCCGCTTATTACCGTCGATCACTAACCTCACTATGGTGTGGGAACTCGGAACATCGTCCTTAGGCCCATAACCCACCTCCGTGGTAAACTCGACCCTTTTGACTCTCTCGATCGCCTCGACGAATGTCGACTTGATCGAGGCGATGACCGACTCATGCTCGCGAACGATTGTGTTAACGCCATATCCGGCACGATTGTCTCGATGAGGATCTCGGTTCTCAACTCCTCGAGGGTCATCTCGGCGATTGTCTTCGTATGCTGGGTCGATGACCTTTCGCCGATTCCGATTATCTCGACGTGAGAGACCGATCTTTCTTTCCGTTGTAGCTCTTTCTCTTGTACTCCCGACGGCCCTTCGGCTCGTCTTTTCTCGACTGCCGATAACTTCCATCTAATCGACCCTCTTGACATAAAAGGCCGATATCCCTCTTCAAATCAAAGCATTCCTCCGTGTCGTGTCTCACATCTCCGTGATAGTCACAATACTGTGAGTATTTTTCCTTTCTCTCGATCTTTGGACATCGGCTTAGGTGTCCGGCGATATTCTTCTTGATCATGATTGCCAATACCTCCCCGAGATCGGTTGAGGGGTATAAAATCTCGTCTTTCAAATTTCCTTTCTTTCCCAACCGATCCGACATCGGGGCGCTCACGATCGATCAAAGACGTTTGACTTGCTTTCTTACGTTCCGACCCCTAGGCTCGACCCTGGTCCGGCTTTCTCTCGAGTCGTTCCTCGAGTTGAGGCCAAGTGAAATGGTGTGCGACGCGATTTGCATCTTCACCTTGGGCGTAATCTATGGACTATGTTCACACATTCATCCATATCATTCCCGGCATTTTCTTGGATAGCTTATCATACGACTTCATATTCCGCAGACCTCCCATTAAAGGCATTAACTTGCGTGCATCACCTCGGCATTATCCACTTTCATGGCTTCAAGGTTGAAACGCCTCATAGGAAGTTCGATAGTAGATTCCCTTTGTCTTGCTTGATATTCATGAGGGCGAGCGCTAAGGGTGGAACTTCTTTGTTCCCAATGAAAGCTGGTCTTGGAATTTTTGTCCCAATCAGGCAAAAGCTAGAGATCGAACCCGACGAGCTTGTGAAACCACTCCCGAGCTCGACTCCGCGGAGCAACGAGATCAAAGCTTCGACACTTCATGGCGCCATTGGCGTTTCTCAACCTCATCAGAGATATGTATACGGTATAGATGGTCCCTCACGGGTCCGTAAGCATCGTCATAGGGCTCCATCTTGGCGGCTTGCGAAGGATTCGGGCATCGTATATATCTCGATTTCGGGACTAAATGGCGACTCAAGCCATTCGATGGGTTGATCTTTCCCCACAATGCGGTTGAACTCGTTTTGGATGCTATCCGACCGGGCCTGTTGAAGCTTTTCTTGTTCAGACGCTTATGGCGTTAGTCACGCTGATTTCAACGCGCCTTCCTCACACTCCTTCTTGAGGCTCGAATGGCTCTTTCCCTTAGCATTATCAATCTCCTTAAGACCTGGAGGGTCTAACTGATGTTCTTCGAGGGATTGAGGATTCCTTACCTATGAATGCCGAGGCTACCACCCTCTTCTGGCGCCCTCATCCAAAGATGCTAAGTGGTCTCGCCATGTCTTGCGGTACTGTGGGGAAGGCGAGGCCTGGTGGATCAAGCAATCGCTGGGTCTAGATCCGGTGGGGACTACTTGAATCCCGAGATGGAACCCTCACCGGATCTATATCCGTGTGCTCTTCGATCCGGGACGTTCTTGCTGTTCGTCCGTTTCTTCCCTTCTTTGGCGGCACCATTGCAATCTCTTTACCAACTCACCGGTAGAAGACCCTTCTGGGCTAGCGCCAAATGACGATGCTAAATAATGCACCACCACGGTGAATTGAGGCCATGCGTAATCTAAGGATGAGCTGTAAGAGATCGAAATGGCTAAATATGAATAAAAGGTGGTATTTTTGGTGTATTATGCTTGAGTCCAAGAATGTATCTTGAATTGCCTACGTATCCGTCCCCGAAAGTCCAGAATCAAGACTTACGTAGTTCCCGGAGCTATGTATTTATAGCACACATGTCCTTCTTCCGCCTCCTAAATTTAGGGGCGGTTTTAAGTGCATTGGCGTAAATATCCTTTAATGGGCCTTGCCCCTTACAGAGAAACCTATTAGTAAGTGGGCCCATGGCCCCGGGCGTAACTTCATGGTATCGCCTCGATGCACACCGATGTAGATGTCCGATATCGACACTTGTGGAACTCCCCCTGAACAATGGCCTTCACGGCGTATCCCAAATCGACTCGATGTGGATCACCAACACGAGACTTTTCCACATGCCGGTGGGCCAATCATAAAATTCCACGTGGAGGAGTAAATCCTCGTATCATCGTTGTTTAAGGTTCAATAATTCAGCAGCCTCTAGAAGAAAAACCTTACTCACTCTATATAGTGGCCATACCATGTGATTTTAACTTGCCAGAAAGAGTCTCAAGCGCCAATTGTAAAAGAAGAACTCAGATCGCTCTTCCTTAAAAGTGCGGTCCAATATCTTCTTATCATGAAATCTCTTCAAGGCGCCTTAAATATTTTTGCATTCTCTTAAGCTTCCAGATTTAAACTCCTTTAGCTTAGTCAACTCTAACAACCTTCTTTCTCAAAGCTAAACTCCTCATCAAAATTCAGCATACTGCTGCGTAGCCTACATGGCACGGTGTTCCAGTTCAACCGGTAGATTACACGCTTTACCAAAAACAATCTTATAAGGAGACATACCAATAGTCGCCTTGGCAAGCAGTCCTATAAGCCCATAAAGCATCATCTAATAACGACCAATCCTTTCTAGGGTCGTATTACGCTTTCTCCAAAATGCGCTTTATTTCTCGGATTTGTAACCTCAACTTGTCCACTTGTTTGAGGGTGATAGCGATAGCTAACTTGTGTCTAACCCGTATTTAATCATCAATTTTTCAAACGGCCTATTGCAAAAATGGCTTCCATTATCACTAATAATGGGTACGAGGGTTCCAAACCGCAGTAAAAATATTTTTCTTTAAGAACTTCAAGACAACTTTCGCATCATTAGTAGGCGAAACAATGGCCTCAAACCCATTTGGACCACGTTTGATCGCAACTAAGATATAAAGTGTGGGATAAAGACGGAGTAAAGGGTCTCACAAAATCAATACCCCAAACATCAAAGAGTTCTACCTCACCAGGATAGTCTTCATTGGCATTTCATTCCTTCTCGAGATATTTCCGTCATCGGCAAGAATGACAAGATCTAGTATATTGATGCGCATCTTTGAACAAGGTAGGCCAGCAAAAACCACATTGGAGAACTTTCGCAGCAGTCTTGTCTCCTCCATGTGTCCCTCCGGCCTCATAAGCATCCGGCAATGTCTAATGATATCATAAATTTCTCAGTCTGCACATACATCTCCTAAAGACATTGTCGGATTCTAGCTTAAAAGATAGTGGCTCTTTCCTAACAATAGTGCCTAAGATCCTTAAAGAATTTCTTTCTTTCTTGGGGGGTTGAGATTTGGTGGCAAGTATTTCGTGGATAGATAAATTAATAAAGTCTTTAAACCATGGTTGTTTGTTCTCCTTTACAACCTCAATACGTGAAGATCTTGCAGCCGCAATTATCATTTCCATGTATGGCCGTGGATGGAGAATAATTGTTCATCGTGAAATGTTTCTCCAATCTCGGTCAGGTGGCTCATTGTCCTCTGTTTGTGGGAACGGAAAGATGATCCGCAACCAAGTTTCTGCGGATCCTTTCTTATCACGGATTTCTGCATCAAACTCTTGCAACAAGAGAATCCATCTCAACAACCATAGCTTGGAATCTTTTGGCTAAAAGATACTGCTAAAGTCGCATGGTCGATCCAACAGTGACTTTAGATCCTACTAGATAAGATCTAAACTTGTCAAACGCAAAGATAACAAAATAGAAGTTCTTTCTCAAGAGTTGCATAGTTCCTTTGGCCCGTAATTTAAAGTTCAACTAGCGTAGTAGATGGGCTAAAGATCTTATCTTTCCTTTGTCCTAAGGCAAGACCTACAGCGTAAATACGCTGTGCATCGCACATCAACTCAAAAGAGTAGATTCCAACTGTGCAAATCTAGCAGGGCAGTGTAAGCATGCCTTTAATCTTATTGAAAGCCATGCACTCACTAGTAAACACAAAGCGGCACATCCTTGGCTAATAATTCGTAAGAGGTCTGGAGATTGGAAAAGTCCTTCACTAACAGTCGATAGAATCAAGTACAAGAAAACCTCATGATGTCTTAAGATTGGTTGGTGGAGGCGACACTTTTCAATCACTTTTACTTTTGCTCTATGTCACCTACTATACCGTTTTAGAAATCGGTGGCCAAGTACTATACCTTGATAACCATCGATGACATTTCTCTGGGAGTTAAGCACAGATTTGTCTCCTCGCATCTCTTGAGACTCTTCCTAGATCGTGAGACATTGAAAACAAAATCATCTCCAAATCACGGAGAAATCATCCATAAAGATCTCTAGGAAATCTTCAACCATATCAAGAAATAGAGAAATCATGCATCTTTGAAGCGCTATTTGGTGCGTTGCACACAAACCAAAAGGCATTCATTGTAAGCAAATGTTCCATATGGACATGTAAAGTGGTCTCTCCGCGATCCTCGGGTGAGATATGAATTTGATAGTATCCTCGAGTAACCGCCAAGGGAAACAATAAAGCGCATGTCCGCTCAGTCTCCTCGAGCATTTGATCAATGAAGGGAGAGGAAGTGATCTTTACGAGTGGCATCATTTAGCTTCCTAAAGTCAATGCACACTCTATGACCCAATAATGAGTCTAACATGAATCAACTCATTTAACTCATTAGCTTGCACCGTAAAACCCCCTTCTTGCGAACTACGTGGATCAAGCTAACCCATTCACTATCGTGAGATAGGAAAGATGATTCCCATTTCTAACATCTTAATAATTTCATCCCTAACCACGCCCTTCAATTGTGGAGTCAACCTTCTTTTGGGGTTGTACAACCGCTTTCTTTGCGTGGATCGACGGAGATTTTATGCATGCAAACACTAGGCTTATGCCTTTGATGTCGGCTATAGTCCATCCAAATGTTCAAGTATGATACTCTCTTAACACTCTCATCAGCTTTTCCTCTTGTATTTCGGTCAAGGTAAGAAATGATAAGCAAGAAGGTCTCATCTTGAAGAAATACATACTTCAAATGCGAGCAGAGGCTTCAATGTCGATTGGTAGGTGGTTCTTCTAACGAGGTCTTTAACTTTTGTCCGGTTAGCTTAAGTTCAAAGAACTTATGCAGGTTGGTCTATGGTAGTACTTTTCAACCTCGGTAGACTTCATCTCTCGATATGTCTAGGGATTCCCTCTCTTACATCCAGGCCATATCACTTTTTCTTCCTCGCTCTTTTCATATGGCACTTCATCCTCTAATTCCAAGGTAGCTCATGAAATCCTTAATATCCTCATATTGTTGGAAATCATTGACAAGCTTGTCAACGTAATCCAACATGAAACATGCATCCTCTTCATCATCGAGGTGTTTTCATAGTGTCAAGCACGTTGAATGCTATTTCATCCCATTAACTCTAACACTAATTCTCCTTTGTAAACATCGATAAAGCGCCCTACTGAAGTGGCCATAAAGGTCTTCCTAAGATTAGTGGGCACTTCGTGAATTAGCTTCCATATCGATCACAACAAAGTCGACAGAGAAACACAAATTTCTCAACTCTTACTAACACATCCTCAACCACTCCCACAAGGCTCTTAAACCGAACGATCGCCTAATTGCAGAGTAATCGAAGTCTTCTTAAGGTCTTTCATGCCTAGCTTTTGGAAAATGGATAGGGGCATCGATTCACGCCGCCTCCTAGATCTCACAAAGCCTTGTTCAAACATACAATGCTACCTATGGTGCAGGTGGAATGAGAAACTTCCGGATCCTTGCACTTAGCCGGTAACTTATGTTGAAAGAATGGGCTGAGCACTCCTCATTTAGTGCAAATGGTCTCTAAAATCCAGGAGTTTCCTCTTAGTGTAGACAGCCTTCTTTTAAGAACTTGGTGTATCAGCATCTCAAAGCAAGTGCTTCAACTAAAGGTATATTGATGTGTAGCTTTAAAGATATCAATAAACCTTTATACCTCTTGTAAGTCAACCTTAGGCTTAGGTTTCATGGAGGATAAGGTGTAAGGTTGAAGGATCGACATCGTTGAAAATAGGATACTTATTATTATAAAGCTCAACTCTAGGGCGCAAGGTGTTCCCTTAAAGGTTTCTTGCCCGTGGAGTTCCGAGGCATTTCCCCTTCCTTTGCTTCTGGATCACCATCCTTACTCCCTCTGTTTTTCTTTTTCTTTCAGGATCATTGAGTTACTTCTTTCCACTTCTAGTCATGATCGCGCTCAAATTCTTAAGATTCTTATCGGTATTGCTTAGCAATCCTCCAGGAGGTCTATTTGAGACTTGCTCTACCTAATCAGTCCTGGTTTGGTGAGTGAGATTCTCGACTCATGGTTTTTGCTGGTCAATCACCTGAGCAAACGGCTCTTCCCACAATATCAAGCAAGTTAAGTGGCTAAATCAAATGCATTGATTTTGAAAGTTGTCCCATATTGTCGTAGAATTGACATTACTCGCTTTTTCTATGGCGCCTTCCAACCAAAAAGTTTTAGTTTGTCTGCGGGTGCATCGTAGTAGGCGGTTTAGGCCTTTCTGGCGTTACAGATCACTATATCGAATCCGGGGTGGTTGTGATTAGGCTTATATCCTCCCTCGACATAATTGGCCTCTTCGATTACCAAAAGATTCTCACTTTGAGGGTTACCTCGATTCCAAATCCTTTTCTACTCTTGCCATCCTCTCTGCATTCCATCTACCTTCATGATGGGATGGATGCACAGCTTGTTCTAAGATTTTGGCAGATGCACTATCTCAAATATGTCAAGTGACCATTTTCTACACAAAGAATATGTCATTGTCTCCCCATTGACTATTCATCGCTATCTCTGCTCCATCTTTCCTTGTGCCTCCTCGTGAGATAAAAGAACAAACGCTCCATTGCTAGAGGCGTACTACTCTAATTTTCGGTCTCTCAATCCATGGTAAAACGCTTGTATTAAAAAGTCAAAGAGAGATATCATGATGAGATTAACTTCCTCATAGCTTCCTTTAAAACGCTTCCCAAGCTTGGACTTCAAAACTCTCCCCAAAGCGTTGCTTAAACTCTAAGATGTCTTGGCAGAACTTAGCGGTCTTTTTCTAACGGAAAATACTTATTCATGAATTTTTGGCAAACAATTGTTCCTGGCAGTGATAAGATCCAAATTTTCTGAGAGAGAAGCCATTGCTTAGCTTTATCTTTCAAAGTGAAAGTGAAAGCTTAAGATTTAATGTTCCCTTCCGATGGACTGGCTTCACAAAGTATTAACGTATTTCAAGAAGAAATTTGTCATGCGGAACACTGTGATCCTCGCTTTGACTCTATGAAAATGGAATAGTTGGTCACCATTTGAATTACATTAGGCCTAGTGGTGATAATGCCTCTCGCAAAGATTCATAAAAGCTATGACAGTGGAACGAATTGCTCACTTAAGAGTGTTGCATAACTTTGCAAAGTGCGCCGCAAATTTTAGTTTCCATTATTAGCATTAAGATTATTCGTGATTATTAACATTATTGGCATTATTAACAACTTCGTGATTAATTACCTCCACCCGATTGGACGGAATGCCTATCACGTATCTCGATCTAATGCCTCGTATCGATCGGCTCAGATGTCCTTTTTCATCTATGCTCGCTTCCTCAAGATTTGATCCTCTTCTCCCCGCTTTTAGCCAGATCTCTAGCTAATCTTCTATTTTGCCTTGCAAATTTCTCTCTTATATTTCAGATTATATGGCTCAAGCTGTTCCTTCGACTGAGTAGCTGCACTATAAAATAACAAAAAACAATAAAACAATTAAAAACTCTAAAGGCTTGGCCTTAAACCAGACTTTCTATAATAATGCACTTATTCATAATATTTATTTAATTTACTTCTTTAATAGAATAAGCCATATTTAATTTAATGACACGAAATCCACTAAGAACGCGCGCCAAAAACTTGATGTCGGGTCGGCGAAAATAAAATACTTTACATCTAAATAACACACTAGCAAGAGAATCCAGTTCAAACGTAGTATAGTTAGATGTAGCCACCAGGTCGATCCTGTACAGAGACTCCGCTTAAAACTAAACATGACTTATCAAACTAAAAAGCAATTAAAGGCGTCTACTTACCAACAACAACGTAAAATAAAATTGACATTAATAGGAAACACAAAACCAACAAAAGACTCCAACTAATAATTAAGACACTTGCTTTTATAGGGTTTTATAAATGATTGACAAACGGTGCATTGATAACGTTTAGTAGTACTTACATTCTCTACGCTATGGTGGATTGACGACGGTGACGTATCAAGACATTTAAGATTAATTGTCTTACTACGGGAGTCATCCTCAAGAGAGATCTAGTCTCCGGCCAGGCTATCTGTGATCATCGTGGTTCCATTACGTGACTTCACATTTTTAGTCTCCATCCTCATATACTTCGACACAATTACTTAAACTAGGGATGCCTGTATAAACTCAGAATCTTATCTTAAGCAACATTCCTATGATTAAAGCGCATTTTAGACACACCGGTCCAATTCCCTCTACCCTAAGTAATAATCACTTTTTCGGGTCTCATGTTAAAATTACGTATGACAAATAATTAAGCTGATCTGGCTTAATTCACTCGCTTGAATTACAAAGCAAGAGAACTCGACGTAGTCGGGCCGCCCACATACAAATCAAGAACATCATGCATCTTGCCAATAATGAGACATAAGCTCAGCTGCCAACAAACTCAGACTTTCAATCCGTATTTTGCTCGTGGAAACGCCTTTTACGCCCTTCGTATCTATACAAATACGGGTTCGAGTAATTAACTACATCACTTAAATCAATATGTTTGAAAGACTACTCCATAACGGGTCAAATTGTATCTATGAATAAAGATTGCATATCAGAGTAGACATTACTCCTCAAGCACGAAGCGCTGGTGATTCTACTCCTCGATATTTATCTCTAACCGGAGATTCTAACTAATGTGTGAATGCAAACTAACATAAAATAAAAGGAAGAAACAAATCTAACTTATATTGATAGAAGTATTGGAAAATAATGTATTTCTATGGTGTACTCAGTATGGCATGCAGAAGCACCCCTTTATTTATAGGTGTTCAAGCTTAATTAAGAGATATACTCAAAAATATCAAACAAATAAGAGATAACTCCAAGCCGATCGCAGTAAATAATGACATGCTACCCCTAACGGGCATGCAGTGCAGCTGGTTTATCCTTTGATTGGTTTGCCGGGCTTTTGTCATGCTTCTTTACCTCTTCTTGTGCTTATCCTGACATTTATCTTTCAATGCATCTTGAATTTATATTGAGATTAAATTCTTCATTTTGCATTTATCCTCCATAATTATCCAAATTCTCAAGAAAATAGATATTTATCCCAAAATAAACTATATTTAAATAAAAATGGATAAATACTAAAATACGTGAATATAAACGGATAAATACCAAATTATACCTTATAAAATGGATAAATACTAAATTATATAAATATAAATCACATAATATTAAATAATCCATATAAACAGGTGATTTATCATAAAATACATATTATTAATCTCGATTTAAGGATACTGTTGATGACTTTTATGCGTGTAATTTGACCGGCCATCAAGACCCAGGAGATGTATACAACTCTAACTCCCCAACAGCCAAAGTGATGGCGAATCTACTTGTGGTTCAAATCCTGCAAATTCTTCCGGATGCTAATGAAGCGAACTTTGGATGTCATTCTTAATCAACTGAGGAAAATACAACTGCTGGGCGAGATTGTGAAAGTAAAAGTTGTTTCTTCAAGCGCAACCGAAGGTTAAAGCAGTCAATTAAGAACTCTCAAATGAAAGGAAAAAGATTTTGAACGTAACCAACATAAGTCTACTGGTAGATATTTAGTAAATAACGCCGACCGAATAATCTAGTTCCAATTATCGCACAGAAATCTAAAAGCGCTTAATACGGTGATGTAAAAGGCCTTGGATTTAGAACTCAACAATCTACTAAGCGCGGATTCAACACGGTTATCAACCTAGCACTGCATCTGGCCCTAAGTTTGTTCCTCGTGATAAGATCCAACTCCCTAAAAGGCTTGTCGAGGCGTAGAAACCTATCGAGAAGGCTTCTGGCGAATCAAAATTAGAAGTCAAAAAGTCAATGATGATCTAACAAAAAGTAGAAATCGAAAATTTGACTCGCTGACCTCCTAGGTCGGCCGGGAGCAGTAGACTACCGCTAAGTCCATTTAGACTACAAAAGGGAAAATCGAATACGCCCCAAGGATGTTAATCCTAAAACCTAAAAATTTTAATCATTCTAGTGATACTTATCTCAGGTGAAGCGTAGATTGTTCTCATGTGATGATGACAGAATATTCCTATTCCCATCGCTAAAACAATAGTCATAACCATAATGCCAGGGTAAAACTCAAGCAATGAACCGCTAGAGATTCCGCCAGGCGACTTCATTCCGTGACCTCAAGAAGGACCTCTTCGCACTCCAAACTGCTGCGGCTATTGCCTTAACAATACCAGCAAACTTCATGGTTATGCCAAAGGCTTCTAAATCCATAGAAATCACTTCAAACAAAGATTATGTAAAAGTGCCGTAGTTACGTACGTAATCCTACACAATCAAATGTTAGATTTGGCTGAAATTTGGGACACATATACGAACAAAAAGTGTAATGCTTTTCAACGAAGACTTTGATGGAAATTTGCCAAGGGAAACATAGCTATTAATTAGCAATGGACTCAAATGATTACGATCATTGCAAGGGTATTTTTGACTCTATCGATTCAGTCATCAGAGTGGTGTTTTTTCGCTCGGCGGCTTATAATAATCCTTTAAGAACTCAAGCATAAGTATTCCACTCAGGTCACAAGCGCTTTGCTAAAAAAATACCACCGTTAATGACCCAATGATTGGGGACTTTCCTTTGTTGTAAATCCATTGCGTGAAAACCCCTCTCCTCGAACTTCCAAACCAAAGAACTCCCTCGATTTACTCACTACGACTCCAAACATTTTTGGGCACCTAAAACACATTGAACATTTCCTTTGTTTTGTGGTGTCCGGTACTTTGACAAAGGGATGTTCAAGATATAAGGATAAAGAATAAGCACTGCTTTGACAAATTACGTGGCAAATGGATAAGTCCAAGAGTGAAATTTTAAATAAAGAACACACCAGATACAATAAGAGGATAACGGAATGACCCTGGGAGTGAATGGATTAACTATCGTGAATGTTGCATTTGTGCAAGGACTGTACTACAACCTAATGAAAGAATCGGGACAATTTTGTGACATATTACAATGTCACTTTTTTGACAAAGGCAATCAGATACACATCGGGAAAGAGGTGAAAAAGTTACAAGCATGTGGGAAGACAACAAAAGATGGTATGTTGTGGATTTATTTAACGCAGCTCCTTCAACATATCCGATTGTACATACCAAGTCGTAATCCAATTGGCTGGCGGCATAAAAAGTGGAATCATCTCAATTTTGATATCAATCAATTGGCGAAAAAGAAGTTGGTGATTGGGTTTGCCTGAGATCACATTCAAAAAGGACGCTAGACGTGATGCATGCCAAAGAAGGTAAATAAACAAAGTCGCTCTTCAAGTCAAACACTAAACAATCAACTAAAAGTTTCTTGTAGCCGATGCACATGGATTTATTTGGACCAAGAAACCAACAAGTGTAACAGAAAAATACACTGGGTAGTTGTGGATGCTTATTCTAGATACACTTGGGTAGTATTTGCAGGAATAAGAAAAGCGAAACACTGCAAAAAGATGCCTGAACTTTTGGCAAGAGATTGCAAAATGAGAAAAGTTTGACAAAGAAAGAAGATCGACTGTGATGCTGCATCGTAGCTTCTCAATAAAGCTTCTGGCAAGAGAATATTGTGAGTAAAATGGTGTGTCGTATAAATTAGCAAAAGTCGCTGTACACCTCTTCAGCAAGAAACGGGTTGTCGAAAAAGAACCTGACTCTGAGTTAAGCACGGAGGACTATGGATTTACGTAGCACTACTACCTCCAGCATATTGGGCCAAAGCAATCAATACAAGACATATACACAAAATAGGACCTCGCTTAACAAGAAGTCAAGCCAAGATAATTTTACGTGACATTATGAAAATTTGAAGAAAACTAAACATATCATATTTCAATCCATTTGGAATCAAGTACTGACAAATTAAGTCATGAGGTTAAATTCGAAGACATTCCAACTAAAAATCATATGGATGAATCTTTCTGAGATATTCTTCAACAAAGAAGGGCATTCAAAGTTATCGAACAAAAGAATATTTAAATACGAAGAATCATTACATGTTGTATTTGATGAACCAAAGTTCAATGGAACGGAAAATGAAGTTTCGTAATCCAATCAAAATCTCCAAGTTATTCGATCCGTAACTTGTTGATGTTTTGGAAAAGATAAAATGACTTTAAAAGTTTCGACTCGCCTACCAAGAACCATCGAGCAATAACACTACTAATGCAACAACATATGCGCTGGACGGATTCCAATGAATTCCCAATCCGGCAATGACATCGTGAGCCTAATGAAGATGAAGTTTCAGAATCGAACAAACTGCTGAATCATAATTGTTCAAGGACCACCGGCCGAAAAGTAATTGAGATATACAAAGAAGGTGTAAGGATTGGGAAGACAATTAGAACAATGTTTACTTGTTTTCTATCTCAAACGCGTTTCCAAAGTTAGTCACAAGAAGCCATATCTCGATCTGCATTGATAATTACTATTCAAGAAGAATCTTGAAATTGAGTTTTAAAGAAACCAGCCGGCTTAATTTCAGTGTGTTAGGCCTCTGCCATGCAAATATAATTGAAACTAAAATGGGTATATAGAAATAAATTGGATGAATCTGCGTATTATTGTAAGGAATTACGCCGTACTAAGGCAAAGGCTATTCTCAAGCCAAGTGAATAGACTTTGATGTGAGACATATGCCTCGCTTGCAAGATTGCGTTGCTATAAGACTTATTTTTTGGCATATGCCGCATTTAAAAACTTCAAAGCATACCAGATGGATGTCAAAAGTGCATTCTTGAATAGAAATTGGATGCAAGAGGTTTGCGTTCAACCTCTCGCTTTGAAGTTAGCAGATCGTTAAGATAAAGTGTATGTATTTCTACCAAGTAATTTTTCTTATTGTTTGGAAACAAGCACTAAGAGCATGGTATGAAACCTTCTCTCACTTCTGCATGACAATGGTTAAACTAAATAAAAATATTGACAAAGACTTCTTTCTTAATCAAATTTAGTGCACAACACCCTCTCTAGTAAGGTGATTTATGTTGATGGGTAATTTCTTGGTTCTCGAAATGAATTATAGTGAAATTCTTCTAATCTCATGAAAAGCAAGTCTCCAAATGAGTATGATGTAGAGAGATGAACCACTTCTTGGGATTACATAAGCCAAACAAATGAAAGATGGAATCTTCTCATTCATCAAACTAAACATACCAAGCGAAAGGTCAAGAAGTTTAATATAAACATAAGACCAAGGTATCAACTCCCACGAGTACTAACATCAGATTGAAGGAAGATAAAGAAAAGCAAAAGATGTTGGATCGTGACCTTATAACGTAAGATGATAGATACCAATCGTACCTTACCATCAAAGCACACTGGAGATATCATTTCCACAGTAGGTGTTGTGCAGTATTTCAACCTAAACTAAAGGAAGTCACTTAGTCAAGCACTAAAAGGATTCAAGTATCTAAAAGAGACTTGTAGTAGTGGATATGATCTGCAAAAGATGGAAGTTTCAAAGTTATATCCTACTCGGATTTCCTGATTAAGTGCAGTGATGCAAGATTGATAGCACTGCACCACAGAACTCGTCAACCAATGGAAAATAAGACTTGTTTCTCGTTCATGTTAATAAGATGTAGATCCAACATTATCAAATTTCCACTGCTTGGTTTGAATATTGCTTAAGCTGGCCGCGGCATAAATACTATGGTTAAGATAAATACCATGGGATTACGGAATTTAAGAAAGAGTTACCTTTGGCAATGCGGTGACAACACAAGAGCAATTTCATAAACACCAAAATCCTGCTCTCGGTACTCCCGCTAAATGGAAGCACACATTGATGTGAGACATCATTTTATACGAGTATCACATCAGAAGAAAGACGCGGGTGGTTCTTTACATCCTCAATCAAGATCAACTTGTTGATATATTTACTAAACCATTGATGTAGTGAAAGATTTGCACGGCAACAAGAACTCTAACTTTGGCATCATAACAAAGGGATCGACATATATTAATGATTTCACAGAGTACCGAATTCACCGGCGGAATAGTTCTTGCCCGCTCATGGCGAGCTCACTTATGTATCTAGTCATTGGCAATGCGAATTCCATGTACCACAACAAGTTTGGACAATTTAGCAAACGAAGTTAAGGCGAGGGGATTGATCTTTGTCCTATTGGGTGAGCCTACTTGACAGACTTCCGGGTCATTGGTATTAAACTTCATATCGTATTATCAGCTTGGACAAAACTAGAGTAAGCCGTAAGGATCAACTCAGTAATTTGTCGTAGGTCAATGAGCCATCTTTGTCAGCAGACCGCCGAAATAACTCGCTTAAAGATCAAGTCTCATTGAGTATACGATACAAGATACCAAACTTAAATGAAAGTCACCATGAATTGGATATTATTCTTATCCTTCAAAAACTACGGTTACAAGCATCCAACATCCAACAACATAACCTTACGGACTGGCTTAGTGCGACGTGGGCAACATCACATATTTTATTCCAACCTTAATCGTGGTTAAATGCTACAAGATATGGCCGTGATTTCCTCGACAAAGCATTACCAATTACATTTCCTTACATATACAAACATACAAAAGAGAAGATACTTTACAAGTTTCAGATCAATTTTCTCTCGAGAATATATACAGAAATATAGATTTGCAAGCTTTCTTTCTTCATCTTTTTCAAATTTTCAATGGCGGATAAATGAGATGTTCATATTGGAACAAGACAAAGTGTTGTGAGGCTTTAAGTTATCAACGTTAACAAGACATGTAATTAGCCATCAACATTGGTAGAAGAATAATGAGACATGCGTGATGACGTAAATCTGGCTTATAATAAAATACTTGACCACTATAAACCAATACTAGCAAGAGGACTAGGTCCATCGTGAGTATAGTTATGGCTAATCAAGGCCGATCCCACATGGAACCAATCGGTGGGTCATTTTATAAATCATTAACTAAGAAGGTTTACAATATAAAACCGTCTATGACCAACAAAGGACAATGAAAAGATAACCCGACACGACTTACTGGCGGCTACATAAATAAATACAACATGAATTGACTCCTTCCCAACTATTATGTTATCGCTTGACTCTGTGAGATTCTATATGGCTGCTTGACTCGAATAAATCATTAATCCGGGACTCGTATTTCTTTATATTACTCAGCTTTATGTCATCCCTTAAACTGGGGATCTTAGCTCTGGTAGGCTATCTAGATCACCGTGGTTAAGACACGATTCTTCGCCTTCAGAGGCTTCCATCTCATATACCTTGCACGCCAAGTAAACTAGTGGATGCCGATATTAACCGCATTCCTCACCCAGTAACATTCTTGTGGTTAGGCGCATTTCCTAAGTGATCGTGACGCCTCTGGCCCCATTAACAATTACTCGCACGGTCTCATGCTAATTCACGACGCACGTATAACTAGGTGCCAGTACCCCAAATATACGACTACGATCTGTGATCAATTCACAAAGTCCCGGAAGATCAATTCATGTTTCCGACTTCAGAGTACTATATTCAGATTTCTAATAATAACACGCCTAATTAAAACAGATGAGCAACGCTACAGAAATAATACCTACTAAGATAAGAAATTTAAATGAACAATCACACCATAAAGACGTAAGCAGATTGACGCGCGAAACCTAAAATCTTAGCGCTGCTTCATACTTAACGGATAAATAAAGTAATTTATATAGATCTACTAGAAATAATGATTATTAATCAAAATAAAATCATACATAGATCACTAGATACACAAAGGCGTGCGGATTTGCAGATATGAATCCAGACCGCTCTCACGTCGTGAATCCTAAATCTACATCATTTAATAAGTTAAAATAACAATCTCAAACGATAAACAATAATTGGGGAATTAATTATAAAAACTAAGAGAAAATAAATACAAGAACTTACATAATTGTAGAACTTGTAAAACCACTGATGAAAATCGAGGATTTTATTATGTAATCGGTAGTTGTCTAAGGTGTGTTTTTGCTAATGAAATAGCACAAGTATATATAAAAGTAAAATAGAGTTACGATAAGCATTAACTGATCTAAAATAGGTTTCCTAAATCCAAATAAAGTCTAAAATGCTAAGTAGATAATTCCAAGCTAATACGGATGCAGAATCGGACCCGCCTCAAATAATCGGGATTTGTCGCGCTGTAATGTAGTCCCCGGGTTGGCCTGGCTCGGCTCTTTGTATTCCGTGCATTCTCTCCTCGCGCCGATCCTGATATTTATCTTCAATGCACTGGATTTCCCTTCGATTATCTTGAGATTTAATTCTTCCATTTGCATTTATCCTCCAAATTGTCTCAATCTACAAAAATAAACATTTATCCCAAAATAAATCATATTTAAATAATAAAAGGATAAATAATAATTTTATATATTTATAAATCACAAAACATTAAATAATCATTATAAGCGTATTTGATTTAAATATAAAATATATATTATTTCCGCCTGGATTAAGGATAATCGCTGACGAATTGTAACGGGTATAATTTGACCGCTATCAACTACTCCCTCCACTTAGACTTTTGATCATTCCGTAACAAAGCATTGATAAGTCATTCTCAAGAAAAACATTTTCGCGGGGTCAACCATACTTACACAAGAAACTCGAAGTCAACTCATATACTATCTATGCTCATAAGTTATCCATTATTCGCTACTCGCTTTGAATCGTTGATTGATGTGTGCGTGCATTCAGCTTTTATATAATCATGGCAAGATTTTCATTGGGGAGTTTATGCTAACTTCGCAATCTCATCCTACTAACATCGCATTCCCACTTCTTAGGCTCCCGCACGGGCAAAGACATGGTGCAATAAGCAAGAGCGCCATCCATAAGGTTTTGGACTCGAGAGACCGAGAATACTCAAAGCCTCTTAAAAAGTTGAATTTCTTCGCATTTTCATAATTTCAAGCATTAACACCTCCTCAAGAAAGAAACTTGTTTTAAAAAGTAAATTATGCATTGCAAGAATCCTTTCACGGATTGGTCAATAGCATTGAATATTACCATAAGCGGGTTACCTTGGTAATGTTATTACAAAGCCCAAGCTGTTTAACGCTTGTTAAAACACGATAAATCTCAAGCTTATTACTCCGCTTTAACGGGGATGTAATATAGGAATACATCAAAGCAGAGATAAAATATCGACACTAAGTTCACATAACCAATCATCTACGCAATGTACACATAATTTCTTCAGCTTATTATAATTCGCGGCGTGTAAAATCGATTCAAAATTGAGTAATCGAATAATAAATAACTACTTGCAACGGTTGGCATGAATATCCTTAAATTTTCGCTCACATAAGTATAAAATGATCATGTACTCATGCAACTTGGTTCCTTTCCTATCTATTCTTCTAGCTGTGAACTAACAATTTAAGGGTACTAGATAAATACATATGCATTTATTCAATTTTTTTCACTTTTCACTGCTTCTATCTAATTTTCAATTATAACACATCATAGCTAAGTCTCCTACCCCCCCATTTCCTTAAACATGTCATTGTCCCCAATGACAAAGAAAAAATGAGAACGTAAAGAAAAGACTTAGCTCAAAACGGCTGGCAAAGTGCTATGGCACATCGGAGTAGTCCAAGCACGATGAGGAACGTTTAGAATATAAGCAAACCGAGAGATCGAAACACCGATGTCTCATCGTAGCAAAATAAGTCTTCAACAAAGCTCAAACTCGCTACATAACAAGAGCTCATAAAAATAATAATCTAATAAAAGGGACAAGAAAAGGAATACACTAAACCTTAAACATTTTTAAGTCCATAAAACGATTATATTTGTGAAACATTGAAATTATTAAACTGGATTTGTTTTTAGTACAACATTATGATTTAGAAACTGAACAAATGCACTTCGATACAAAGGAAAATATACTAAATAGAAAGAAAAATAAACAAGCAACTAAAGATGGTAGTCGGTTATTCATAACCTCCACCTCCGAGATATTCTTAAACCGGGTGGAGAAGACAAAGAACAAAAAGTATTACCCCACGTGGGGAAATAAGAGGTTGACTGGATCAACCATGTATTCATCCAAAGGTGTTAGACACTTGGTAAGGTGGGCAATGTATTCAATGTGACCTATCGGGTAAAAGATAGGATCGTAAACTCGGGCGCAGACGCTTTCACGCTTTGAATGGATATCAATGAACTTAGTGGAGATGTAGCTACTCCTCGAAATTACAACTACCCAATTCTAGACGTGGGAAGGTCTCAACATCATCAACAAGGTCGGATCGGTGTGATAGTATGTAACAAAACTCATCATCTGTAAATGCCGAATAGGTAAAAGTGTGAAATTCAAAACCTCCGTAGAAAGCTGTTGTATTTTGATCGAACCAAAATCTTTAAAATCGAGCTAGTGGTCGAGCTAGACACTTACTCCCGCTTAGATCATGAAACCAAAATGATAAAAGATAATCATTAAAACTTAGCAATATTTCTAACTCAAGAACACAAGGGTAGTATTTTGTAAACAAAATGGAGGCCGAGTGGTATGATGGTTTAGAAAAGATATATAAGGATGGTAAGAAAAGATAAAAGTGGTAAGAAATTGAGTTTGGGTGGGTTGGAAATTGGTGAAGGAAATTTGTTGGTAGGTAGTGTTTATGGGATTGGGCTAGGGTGGGAGAGTGAAATAGATAGAGAGAAAGAGAGGGAATGAAAGAATGGTTAGAAATGTTAATTGTGGAGGCGATCGGGTGAGAGGTTCAAAAGTTTGAAGGTGAAAAAGTGCAAAGGGAAAGATATGGTAGTCACAGTAACTAATTGCACACCACTTTGAGATTTTCACTGGATCGCCATTCTAAAAGTTTTGGAAATTGATCAAATTGTTCTTGTTCGCACTCAATCATTCTCTCAAGCTACATTTTCACAATTCTCAAGCTCTCTAATGCTTCCATCTTCTCGTGCTGATTGCTAAATCTCTTTTTCTTTAGCAATTTCTCGACTCCTCCTACGGAACTCTACTTCACGTGGCCTATATTGATTAAAAAAAGTTTCGTACATCCTAGCCCAATCGGCCATCGGAACACGGCAAAAATAAAACCTCAACATATGTCACGTTATTCTTATTGACCTCAAAGAAAACAAACCTAAAAAACTAAAAGGAAATCCTAAGGGTTTTGTAAGAAGTAGTTCTGAGTTTAAAGTCCCTCACCGACTTTCCAAAAAAGTATCCTTGTCTTCGCCATCCTTCACGTGCTCGCTGCACTTTGACCCCTTCTGAGCACTATAAGAGGTGGGCTCGTTGCTTTTGGCGGATTAATACCTTCCTTTGGTTGTGAGACCTGTGGAAACGCAGCATTTATCCATACCATTTATACGTAAGCTCTACTCGCTCTCGCTTAGAACTAGTGAATTTCTAAGAAGATTTAGTCCTAGGACCCATTTTAATCACATCCTCTATAATGTTGCTTCATTATGCTCTCTCAAAACTCAACGCCTTCTTTATATTGGGAATTCTTAAAACTACACAAATTGTTGCCCCTTCACAGCTAAGATGCAATCTCATGCATAGACAATGAGATTTTTAACAGTAACTACGAGGAACTCTTTTATTCACCGCTCTCTTCAACGACTACAAGTTTCCCTACACCTTCTGGTGATGAGACACATATAAAGGTAACCTTCCACACTAATAAAATTAATCTTACAAACCAACCTGGCCAAAATTCATACTCGTGTTCTTGTATAGGCTAAAACATAAGCAAGAAGGGTAGTACTTTGCCTTCAACATCGCATCACTCCTACCTAATAATCTCGAACCTTTAATATTTATTTTCTGAAGCCATCCTCGTGCTTTGTGCGTGTTGCTTCCATTGCTTTTCCCATCGTGAGATTCGTAGCTCACAAGTTGCCGGGTTATTTTCTCGCCACCGCAAAAATTACCGACTCGGATTATTGTTTCCCCTGGTTTCGCAAAACAAGAAAACAAAACAAAACAAAATCGGTAGATTCACTTTAACATGGTTTCCGATGCTTACCATCGTACTCCACGGATTAAACATACGGAGAGAAATGGTGACATGCTAAATCCCGGTAACATCCGACTCCGTGCTCACTGCGCTCGGTGGCTGAAATTCTCACCGAGCCGAAACCGCTTTTTTATTTTTATTTTTATTTTTTGAACCTGGAATTTTTACACAAGAGCGCATAACCGTAGTGGACTCAAGAACGTAAAAAGACTCTAAAACAGTAAAAACTCGGCATGAATAAAAAAATTATGTATATATAAAATTGACCGCTGGTTCCTTCCGGCAACGGGCGCCTAAAACTTGATGACGTAAATCAAGTGATAATAAAATAATTGACCACCATAAACCAATACTAGCAAAGAGGACTAGTCCATCGTAGAGCATAATGATAATGTAATCAAGGCTCGATCCCACTGCAGGAACCAATTGTGGGTTATTTTATAAATAATTAATTAAACATGTGAAGCACATATAAAACGGTTCATGACCAAATAAAAGGAGAAGAAAGATAAATTGATACTGACTTACACAACATAAATAAATACAACATAATTAACCTCCCAATTATTATGTTATCGCTTGATCTGTAGATTCCATATAATTAAGCTTAGACTCGACAACTATTAATCCGATTCGCATTTTTTTTTATATTGAAGCACGGAGTCATCCTCAAACTAGATCTAGCTCCTGGGTAGGCCATCTAGATCACCAGCGGCTACATTACGGACTTTCGCTTCTCGCAGCCTCCATCTCATATTAGCATGCACGCTTACAAAACTGGGGTGGATGCCGAGTATTAACCGTATTCCTCACCTCAGCAACATTCCTGCGGTTAAGCGCAGACTGTAAGTGATCGATCGCCTCCTGGCCCCATTAACAATTACCTCAAGACGGTCTCTGCGCTAATCTCACGACGCACGATAACTGTAGTGCCAGCAATTCCCAAATATAACATGTATCTGTGAGCTCACTGAAGTCCCGAAAGATCAATTCATGAAATGAATTCTGTGAGCAATCATTGCACATTTCCTAATAATATGCTAATTAAAACAGACGAGCAAACGTGAGTCGTAGTCATACCTACTAAGATAAGAAATTTTAAATAGACAATCACACCATAAAGACAAGTATTGGGGATTGACGAAGTGAAACCTAAATCTTAGCCGCTTCATACTTAACGGATAAAATAGAAATTCATAAAGTAATTATATTGATCTACTAGAAATACGATTATTAATCAAAATAAAATCATACATAGATCACGTAGACATAGGTGGAGGCATGTGGATCCTTATAGACAAGGGAACTGGATCGCTTTACGCCGTAATCCTAAATCTACATCATTTAACTAAGAAATAAATAATCTCAAACGATAAATAATTATTGGGGAATTAATTATAAAAACTAATAGAAAATAAATACAAGAACTTACATAACTGCGTAACTTGTAAAACCACTCGAGGAAAATCGAGGATTTTATTATAGATCTATAGGCTGTCTAAGGTGTGTTTTTAAGTAATGAAATAGCACAAGTATATATAGTGGGTACAAATGTTAGATAAGCATTAACCGATTTAAAATAGGTTTCCTAAATCCAATTGAAGTCTAAAACTAAGTAGGATAATTCCAAGCTAATCGGATGCCGAATGACTCGGCCCCCACGAACCCGACCTGATTGTCGCCAAATGTAGTCCCCCTTTGGGTTGGCTCGGGCCGGCTCTTTGTATTTTGTACTTTCCTCAAGCACGATCCTATATTTATCTTCAATGCACTTCGAATTTGCTCGATTTATCTTGAGATTTAATTTTGAATTTGCATTTATCTCCAAATTGTCTCAATCTACAAAAATAAACATTTATCCCAAAATAAATCATATTCAAATAATAAAATGGATAAATACCATCTATATTTTATAAATCACTAAACATTAAATAATCATTATACAGCACATGTGATTTAACATATATTATTTGGCTCGATGAAGGATAATGTTGATGACTTCAATGGTATAATTTGACCGCTATCAACATGAGCGGATTGAGATTGTTCTAAATCCGAGATTAGACAAAGATCTCACACCAATGTTGTTAATTTTTGAAGAACATAGTTGCCAAGAATGATTCGTAGGCATTTACTAATATCAGAAATGCTCAAAGCAGATGAAACTACTTCAAATCTACCGAGGGAAGTATTCGGATTTGGACTCGGAAATGGTGCTCCTACAACTCGAATCTATGCAATAGCAAGACTCGACTTTGTTGATTCAATCAAAACAAACAAGTCCATACCATCAACATCGTGTATCAATGTGAAGTTTATTATCGATTGAGTATAACCCACTGAAATAAGATTATTACCAAGAACATTCTTGGATTTAGTGGAAGTTCGATACTTTCCGAGCAAAAGATTGGCATGCCGATAATCATATGCAAAAGTATGAGATTTGACTGGCCGGATTTTCGTTCAATATATAAATAAGGTGGTGACAGAGGATTGAGACGGAATGTTGGGAAGTCCATGATAAAGACTTCGTTTAATGATTCAAGCCCTTCGACACACTTTCGGGACACATGGCGTAGCACTCGCAAAAATCAACAAATCTAGATACAACCGTGATATCGCTGATCCCATCCCTGCTTGATGACGAAGCAAGCAGCGAGATGCCGGAAGAACTGAAAGTGACAATGATGGAGATGATAATGATGATGGTGGGCAAAAGCAAGTTCAAGTTACACAACTCGCTGCACCAAAAAGACCCGCAGACAAAAAGAAAGGTTGCCGATACAAGAAAGATCACCTGAGATCTTAAATCCAAAGTTAAGATACAGCAGTAGCAACCAAAAGAGACATCGCCGAGTCTCATCAAGTTCCAGTCGGAAGATGAGGCTATACGAGCTTACCGACCTACAAATAAAACTTCTACCGAGATTTTGAAAGAACAACAGTAAAATAGATGTAAGAAAATAAAGTCAGCTGAATCGGAGAGCAACCAGCATGGAAACAAAGCTGTGAAGAAGAGAGTTTATGGTAAAGGCAAAGAGTTGCCGCCTCCTGAGACCAATGAGAAGTAGAAGCAAGGAGGGGCCGCTGAGCCTGCATCGAGATGTGTAAATGTTGTTGTTGAGCAAAAATTGAAGAACCACAAAGACATCGCCGCACCCGGAGCTCCACGTGGGAAGGCTTAACCTCGTCAAGACCCGCTGCGGGATGCTACAACTCAGGTGGAAGAACACACTGCACACTGCTGCCGATGAGCACATAAGTCGTGGAAACTAGTGTGAACATTTGGAGGTAGTAGGACAAATATACAACCCCTGATGTGAGCCTACTGCTGCTATTTGTTTCTGGGCTTATAATACATTGACTGAACTTGTTGAAGCCTTTGGGGACAACAAGCCGAGCAATCACCGCCAAAGAAGGCCCACAATGCATTTTGAGAGAAGTGAAAAAGAAGTCTAAGAAAGAAAATGCAGATCCCAACTTCAAGAAAAATTAAAGATTACTTTGTTTTGAAGTTTGGTTTCTGCACAGACAAAAACTGTGAGATGTAACTACAATGACCGATTTTGAAGAATGGTCATTCAACCGGGCTAGATAGGAGCTTTTTGGATTAATTGATACATCTCGAACTACAAGTAAAGTCTCACTATTATTGAAAGTGGAAAAGCAAAGTGGGAAGCATTTTGTTCGTTAGAACCACAAGATGCACCTGACAATGATGATTCATCATCTTCGATTCTCAATGATGATCACCTTTCTTTTCCTCGCCAACCAAGCGGGCACTACATTGGAAAAAGACTCCACTGAGGATGTAGGACGGGATCTAAAGATACAACAAAGAGATCACTCCGCTTAACGATGGCAAGTCCACGAGGGGCCAAACATAACTGATCATATGGGGATTTAAGACCCTGAGAATATGACTCATGTGGATGATCCGGAATAGCTCTCGGAGATAAACAGGCTGGTATGTATGTCTCCACCTTATTGGTTGGGGCAAGGTGTATGATGTAAATTCTGAGAATCACAGACCAAAAAATGCTAAACGAAGAGCTAGGAACTGCTTTCAATGATGATTTCGAGAGATTACTGGTCAGAGCAACATCCTTCGGAAGAGGCTTGGCAAAATCTACTATTAAGGATAAAGTTAAGTTTGAAGAAGTTCAGGCAAGTTCGTGCAGGACTCCACCAAGATCGTGAAAGTGGTTTGACTCTCAGAAACATTATCTCAAGTCGCCGATATTTTACAAAGAAGGTTAAACATGCTGAGGGAGTTCAGAGGAAAATCTGCCATATTTCCTAAAATTTGTGTTTGAAGAGGTGGTCTGTGCTGTCAGCTTAGCATCAACACCTCATACGTGTGTTTATTGTAGGTCCTAATCATTGAGGAACAAACAAAGTTGTTAGGACAAAGGTTGGAATTATTGATGGGATTGAGACCCCCTCGCATAACCAAGAGATTGCTGCAGTACACGGTGTGAAGAACTCGCATTTAAGTGCAAAGCATCAAGTTAAGGCTACCTGAGGTAAATATAGTCACAGATCGTGCGTTAATGAGGACTAACACCAAGTGGAATTAAGTGACTTTGGGTACGAGGGAATTCCAAACGTTCGAGGGAAGAACAAGCTTGTCATTTAGTTTCAACAGTATAGCGTAAAAATTAAATTCCCTGATGAGCTACATGTTTTGGGAACCCTCAACTCCGCAGACAAGATCCTATATTTTTGGAAGAGATTTTTGAGATGTGAGGAGGGGAAGTTCCTCGAACCTAACGAACGGGACAGACAAGAGCTACAGTTGCCAAGATACCAAAGGCAAACTTTAATGTTGAAGAGCTCTGGGAATATGATTTTGGCCGACAAATGGCTTGGGTATGGTCGAAGCCGTACTCAACACAAAGTTTGGAAGAGCTGAGAGCTATGATCGATCGATATTGAACAGCTAATGACTCCAAATCAATAAAGGTGATGGTAGATTTGAAGATTTGATGAATCTTGTAGTAAACGTAGTAAGAAACTTACTAAGACAATAAGTTTCCAACATTACATCTCGCTCAATTTGCTATAAATGATTTACTTAGAAATGTAAGAGGTATCAAGACCACTCACAAAGAAGCAAATATAAGCATTTTAAATAAATAGCTTGCCTCTAGGCTACGTGTGTTGTTTTAATGCTTTCTGTCGAGGTACTCTAAACTCCTGCCGTGGTACTCCTCAATCGCCGAGGCACCTCAACTCATTGCCCTTAAACCTAAGGTTGGCCAAGAGACTAAATCTGCTTGTAACAAACAATTGAAGGAAGGATCACCGGTGAATGACACAAGAACTCGAGAGCATGGAAGGTCAACTTGCAAATTTAAAGTGATTGGCACGCTAAAGTGTCTATGGTTCTACCGTCCCGGTTTGTTTGATGATGTTGTTAGTGGAGTTAGGTCACAAGATAAGCAAAGGAAGTCGTAGTAAGGATTTTTTCTGTAAAGAAGAAGTGGGAGGACGTGCAGGTAAATTAGTTCGTGGAAAACCCAGACCTGCAAGATTCGTATGATCGATTTACCTCCTCAAGGGAATACAATAAGCCAGGCTATGAAGAAGCCTTACTCAAGACATTTAGATTTTTAGGAAGGACTAACTCCATCTGGGACTAAAATTTTGGGAAACAAGGGTCAAGGCACCGAGAGCTTTTAGAGGTGGAAGAGGAGGCAGAGGTGGAAGAGGTCAAAGACTGGGAGTTCAGTCAGCAAGGGATTCACTGGAAGAGTTTAAACATTTCTACATGGGATATGGCTTCAGTGTTCATGCTATAAGATTAGCCCTACCAGAAGAATGGAAATGGTGGAAACTTGAGCTACATACTTGGGTTGATTTCTCCATAATAGAAAATCAGTGGATGCAAGATATAATAAGGGAAATCAAGGAGTTTCAAGAAAAACAAGAGCATGACAGAAACAGAAACTAGATCAGAACACTTACACTGCTTATTTTACCTTGCTGATTCTAGTATGTAATAATGTTGAACAAATATAATTTAAATGAAAGATGATTGAATTTGTTCTGTTTTTTTTTATCTTTTTGCTTTGCGGTAAGGAGGGTATTGACATCATCACTAAAAAGGGGGAAATTGTTGGACATATTTTAAGTTTTTATGATGAGTGCCAGACTAGCTGTTATAGAGCAAAGGCAAAAAGATGTCTATATCAAATGTATAGGTTTATTAGAGTTTGATCTTTGTATAGGTTTGATCAAACAAGCACTGTAATTTGGTCAGCTGACTTTATCAGCAGATCTGTCTAGATCAGTAGGGTAACTAGGTCAATAGAGTGTCTAGGAACCTGCTGAAGACTGAAGGCTGAGGGTACAAACTCAGTTATTGAAGGCTAAGGGATTAAACTTAGTATTTAAAGTCAAGGATATGGAATCAGAATTTAGGGAAGTCTGTGATGACCTAAACTGATTACTTATACCTTGTGTACAAGGTTTAAGTTCCATATGTTAAGTGGTGATTGGAACTTAGTTATGTTCAAAATGGTGTACTCTAACTTCACAATAAAAAGTTAGATGAGAAGAAGTCAGCAGATGTGTTGTTGCTGAGAAATGTGTACAACAAACAGTCGTTATACTTGAATATTTCTTTGAGTATATTTCTCGATTTAATCAAGGGTTACATTGGAAGATTAAAAGGATGAGGATGGATTACAAGCCTTGATATTGTCAACAAATCAATGGCCAAGATAAAAAGAACGTTGGAAATATTCAGAGGATTAACCAATGGACACAAGTCAAAGGGTGGACAGACTGAAAACTGACAAAAAGCAGACTGACAGTGTCACTACTATGAACAGAGACAGAAAGCAAGTCAAGATGGAGACAAATCTGAAACGGCTATGTTTTAAATTCAAACATAAGTCACATGATTCTCACCTATAAATAGAAGACTCCTGATTCAGATACATGTGACGAAAAACAAATAATCTACTCAAAGTTATCAAGTTTTTTATCAAGAAAATCACCCTGCTGACATACACAGAGCTTTAACTGACTAATCAAGAAATATCCTCAAGTGTAACATAGGTATCAAGTTACATCAAGTATACACACTTGAAGACATCAATCTGCTGATCATTTCATCCTGATCAAGCTGCTGACAGCTGAATCATTTACTTGATTCAAACTTTCTTTTACAAGAAACCTGCTGAAGACAGAGAAGCACGTAGGTGTCAAGAACTATTGTTTGTGTGGTAGATCTGGTGAAGAGGCAATCCTACCCTTCAAGGACCAGTGGAGTACTTTGGAGCAGCAATCCTACCTGTTTCAAGTGTTCAGTTTGTTAAGCCATAGTTATTGGTGAAGGACAGACAGCTCATGGATTTTTGTAACTGCAACCTCAAAGTTCTCTAGTGAATCTCCTCCAACATCACAGGAGAAGAGTGGACTGACAGGATTACACCACCTGGAACCACTATAAAATTGCCTACTTACTTTCTACACTTAGTATACTGAACACATCAACCCACTGAAACTAGCAACTGAATCACACACCTACACTATTGAGTATCTAATACTTAGTATCATTCTTTTAACAACAAGTAATAAGGCTTAAACTAAATATATTCCACGGCAACAAATTCAGTTACATCACCAGTCAACAAACTACTGAGTGGTCAGCAGACTACTGAGCACTCAGCAGGCTACTGACATTGCTGAGTTTGTTAACTCCAAAAGTTTTAGGGTTAAGTTTATTCACCCCCCTCTAAACTTAACCAAAGCCTTTTCAAGGGACCAACACCAACCCCTTAATCGACGGGGTTGAGCAATTTGATTTACTTGAGATTTATGTGTCATTCTGAAGTCACTGGAACGGACGGCCTGTTACACGTGAGCGCGGCATAGACTTGGAGGACTGTGGCTCGATCTTTCCAAGAGCCATGAAGGTTCAAGATATTTTGGATATGGCGGAGGTACCAAGCCAGTTCAATTCTATGGTGGTGCGTGAATTTTATGCGTATTTGGCGCATAACCCCGGAGCTACATTTGCCATGATCCGGGGAGTACAAGTAGACTTTACGATCGAAAGGATCAACGAGTACTACGGGGTGCGCAATCCACCAATAGGCCCAAATGAGTATACATCCTCCACAGATATGGATGATTTCGAGAGGATGCAGATGATCGCTGACTACTTTGGGGTGGAATGGAAGCGCAATCCTATGGGCGCCCCCACCATTTTCTTAGAGAATGACTTATCATAGGATAGGAAGATGGTCAATCGATTTGTATGTTCCATATTCCGCCGACCAAGCACACGGCATCTCAGAATAACGAAGAAGCGCGATTGATGTTCTATCTGGAGCAGGGATCTCCAGTCAATATCGCCTAATTGGTGCACAACCACATTCAGAGATTGCCAAGGATTCCGAGCAAGAGCAATTGCCTTATGGCCCTATGATCGACATGTTCGCTATGGAGGATGAGGTTCCAGTCTTAGTCAGTGACGATTGGGAAGAGACTGAACCAAAAATAAGTTTACAGTCAGTATTGAGAGCACCGAGGTGGGTTGGTCCAAGAGCTGAGAGAGAGCGTACTCCGGTACTAGGAGGACTTTGTTCCCAGAGAGCCTTGATTGAGGAGAACACACTAGAGATTTCGAGTCTACATCGCAAGATGGATCGTATTATAGACTTTTTAGGTGTTCCTTCTTCGACCCCACCACCTAGGACTGTCCCACGTCACGGAGCATATTCTTCTGCCGCTGCTGCCTCAAGTTCTGGACCACCTCCCAGTTTTGAGCTTAGAGATAACTAGGAGGAGTATTTTGACGAGGACTAGTTTTCTTTCTTTTTATTGTAGTTATTTTCCATTTCTTGTTTTTTATTTTATTTCCTATCTAGTAATGTAGCAGATTTCTTAATAATATAATGATTTTGTTGGCTTAATTTGTTTGGAGTTATTTTATTTCTCTTTTACTGCTGCAATTTTATTATACGGTTTATTGTCACCCAATTGTTCTTGGATTGTTTGAGATACTTAAAGCATATTTTTCGAGGACTTCTTAGATGAGCCTATTGCAATTCGGAAGATCCAGATTTCTTACTTGGCTTCACGCTTAACCGAACCTAAGTTCTTTTTCATTTTCTATTTTCATGTTCTCATTGAGGACAAAGTTTCGATTAAGTGGGGTAACGGACGCCATCAGCTTTTAAAATTATATTCCAAATTGTTGATTATCTTGATTCTCGATGCAATCTTTTCACCAGACTTTGATTCATTTCATCAAAATTTCAAAAATTGACATCTTTGACTCTTTTTGGAGATAATTAATTACATCTTTGTTCCACTTTTGCTTATAAGTAAAGTAGTGCCCACTTCTCAAGTAGTAGGCGTATTGCTAAGTATATTTTGTTATGAACCACTTGTCTTAAACACGTATAAACTCGGCTTTCCTGGTGTGTAGTTTATAAGTGCATTACTTTGACTTTGAAGTTGACCTTAGCTTTATCTACAATTTTGTTCTACCTGTGGTCATTCGGAGTCAAGTTGTTGATCTTATACCCGCTAAGGAATTACGGATTCATTAATTTTATCAAGAGTGGGGCCGTGAGGATAGAGTAGAATCAGGCTTGCGCTTCACCCGCCAAGAAAGAGAAATAAATTGCACGAGCATATGCCCATCTATATGCTCTTTGGCAAAGCAAATTCGATGGAGTTGTAACATTAATGCGACTCTCATATCAAATGAGCCGATAAACGTGGCTCTGTGGTAATACTAGGTTCTCGACATCCGCCTTGCATGAGCTGACTTGACCAAAAGAAAAAAGAAAAACGCGTTAATAAAATCAATGGCATAAAGGAAAAAACATGTTAAGTGGATCGGTTAGTTTGACTACGGGTTGGACGTGACTACTTGGACTCACTCTGCATTACACAGAGATCCCGGCGGGTTATTGCAACACACACATTGTTTTATGACATGAATATTGTTTAAATGTATTTACTTATGGATGTGAGAGGACATGATCTTGATCTTGACTTTGTGAGGCATAAGCCGTTTTAACTAACTTGTATATTGGTCGGGATTTCATTTTTTTTTGCCTTTTTGCTCGAGACAGGTCGAGAAGCTAAGCTGGGAGGTAGTTGATAATGATCTAAAATGCACCATTAAAATTAACCACTTTATTCACCTCCGTTTTGCTCTAGAGAATGTAGATAGGCCCATTTTTGTGAAGGAATATATATTAAATGACCGAAAGTGCATGTTCCAAGTTCATAATCTCCGCATCCTATGTTATTATCCTGAAGATTTGGTAATTGCTTTGACCTACTTTTATGTATTTTTCAAGATGTATCAAATCTGGAGCACTTAAGGATGGATCTGGATCAAATGAAGAGTATTGGGCCAAGTGGAGGTATGTCCAGGAAGAGAGACATATGCTGAAAGTTAAAGAAGAAATTCAGTTCAGTTTACCGTGGTGTGGCTAGGCCCAATAAACCGAGGGTCTTTGGGAACACGTAAACTAAATCCGTCACCGATCTCAAGCTAGGTCGGTTAGGATTTATTTGAGTCATAAGCTCAAGCTTATAACATCTAAATATAAAGTCGTAGAACTGATTGTAATATAATCTTCCATTGTATTACAAATTATTATTATTTCCAACTCATACAATTTTGATGCAATAAAGTTCTTTTTAAGCTTTTGGAGTTTATAAATGCTGGTTTCTCTTCACCTTTCCTTTCCATCTCTAGCTTGAGTGGGATCAAGATAGATCTACGTTGTTTGAAGGTATGAAGCTTTTGAACGTTCCTTTGCTGCTCTTTACAATATGGTAGATCTACTTGTATTTACGTTGTTTTAGTTGATCTCACATGTTTGCTCAACCCATAATTTACTTGAATGTAATCGAATTGAGCAATGTAGATTCTCGATTAAGAATTTCCGCCGCCGTAAATCGGCGGTCTATGCCCGATTTACCAAGCAATTTAGGTCACCTTAATCTCGTAGATTCAAAGTGCTCGCTTACATTGATCGGCGATTTAATTTCACATGTTAAGCCTGATCAATCTATTTGCATGTCATCGTAGAATTATCATGAAGGGTCGTTGGTGAAGTTGTTAATTTGGGCGTTGTCTTGATGGACCTCAGGAACATGCTAAGGTCATAGTCGATAGTTGCCTAGGCGGGTTAAGCGGTATGGGTTAACAGCTCAATATTGGAAATTCTAGTTCTTTATGTATTGTAGGCTGCCACAGACCAATTACCAGGAGGGTAGCCTTTTGTGTATAAAATTGTTTCTTTGCCATGATCGGGGGTGAGAATTGGTTAGGAGTTGCATGCATAGCTAAAAGGCGAATTAAAAGCTCGATTAGCTTTAAAGGAAATTACATTGGGGAAATAAACGTCTACGGATTAACTGTTGTAAAGTTAGTAAATAGAAGGGACGGGAAGGAATAACCATGTTTCTTTTATGTTCGTTTGTTGGTCAATGACCACTTATGTCTTCTTGATTAGATTAGAATTGTCTGCGCATAGTTCCATTATCTACATATGATCGACTTTGATTCGCATACTTGTTATACTTACGATTGACCTAGTACTTTTGCTGAAGTAAAATCTACGGTAAGGCCCGTGAATGATCAAATTGAAAGGTGAGCAATCATGTTGAGTATCCACTAGCTATTTATAGCGCCTTGTAGGTATGTCATAACCTCAAGCCATAAAGGCTAAGGAACATAATTAGAGAAAACAAGTGGTGAATCAAAGGGTGGCATAATTAAAGGTGATGATTTCCTGGCCTTGTTTAACTTTGTAAGTTGTATTTTAGGTCAATGGACTATGTAAAATTCCTTGAGGCCGTCGAGGCAAATAATTGAGGGAGTAGTACTAGCCAATGAGCATCAAGCACGGGTTGTTTTGGTTAAGTCATCATTTTATCCTTGGTGATTGTCGGGCGCATGATAAATGCCCAATATCGGGTTTTCGTTCGCTGAACCAAGTATGGTTAGTAATCTTGGTCAATGAGACCTTACTCATATGGTTGGTTAAACCCACGTAGTCCCACTATTACACCGACTTCAATGTCTCTAAGTAATTGTTTAATGGACTTAGGTTGTAGGCAAATCGCAGACCTGGTTCAATTGCATATCTTGCCGGGAATTACCTTAATTGAACCGAGGAGTTGTGCATAAGATCAAACCTAAAGAAGCTATGATGCCAAGTAAATTTGGCTTGATTAAGTATTAGGCATCATTGGGTCACTACCCTCAAGAGATTGACCGACTCCCGACTTCTTAGTTTGTAGACCCTCGTCCAATAACCTAAACAATACACCAAGAGAGGTCAAGCCGTTTATTTACTTAGCAAACCATGGGTAAAGGATTCACCGGTTTGATGATTATGAATCCACTCAAAAGAGCAACACCAGCTTTTGAAAGCGGCACTCTTTACTTCCTTCCCAATGAATCAGGATCGAGTATGTGCATAAGATTCGGTCTTTGAATGGTCACAAAGTCAGCCATCACGTAAAAAGCAGCGTGTTTCACTCCGACCACTAATATGCGAATCCAATGCACAAAGACAAAAGTTATAGGCGGATAATTGTTCAAATTAGAATTTATATTCTAATTATTAGCATTAGAGAAAAGATATGACCTAATGACAACGGAAAGTGTAAGAGGATCCCTTCAACATCGGCCGAAATTTACCAGCTGAAATTAGAATAAGTGATCAATCCAGCAGAAGCGCACTCCCAAAGATAAATCCTTTACATAATCGAACCTTTCTATGGGCTTATTTACATACACATGGTTGTTCCAGATTTTGAATGAATCCATCACTTACAAGAATATATGTATTTGCTTGAATGGTAATTCTTAGCCGTAATCGGACTTTATGTGTTACTTTCGGTGGTTTATCAAAGATGAGAGAAACAATGTATTAGGAAGGAGAAAGTGGTGAGAGGTTGAAGAAACAGCCTTTCGCAGTTTTCGGGACCAGCTGAAAAGAAAGGATACGGAGGAATCGGGTTCATGAATGAGGGAGCTATTTGAGAGAGTTCTGAAAGATCCGAGAAAATGGCGAGGAAGTGAAATCGGGGAGTTAGGGGTAGAAGTCAGGTTTTAGGCTTATAAAGGCCGAGGACGCGGATCAAAGTCGAGTATGGGTAAATAAGGCTAGAGAGGATTGGAAGCAGGGCTACCGTGGAAACAAGCGGCCATGGCGTGATAAAATGAGGTGTGACAGACCGAAATTTATATTAGTAAATTATATAGAATAATTGATTTATTAGATTAACTTAATTTATTAAATTAATAAAATTAATTTCTTGGCGATATTGTCGGAAATATCACAAACAAGAATGGTAGTTGATGCTGATGCGACAGTGTAATCATGAACTACTGTTAATAGTTCTAGAACTATCGTAGTATAGTGAATGGCGTAGAAAGTGGTCGTAATCCACAGAGACCTGTAAGATAAGCAAATTAATTAAGATTAAGAACAATAAAGTCAGTCAGCGACCAACAACGGTGCAGAATAATAATAGTGGTGACAATCCATCACAAGATCATATATACAAACACAATACTACGAGTTTCAAATGAATTACAGTAATACTTATGAGTTATTAATTATTTCACATCGTACATGCGTTGGATCTACCCTATGGTGAATTTTATATCTTTAACAACTACGTGTGCTATAAGCATTAATATTACGCTACTCCCAAGTGATGGGTGACAAGAGTGCGTATGTGCAATTAACCTCCATCGTTGGTTGTATTAATTCACTTAATAAGATCTGTGGAATACTTCCCGGCTCAAGATTGAGGACCTCCTGCAAACACAATGGATTGTTGGGGCGTTCCTAAAGATGCGATCAAGACCATGTCTTAATTAACACTTCACCTTGTAAGTCCTTCCATGCTAATTTACAATAACATGTAAATAGATGATGGGTGCTACTAACATGTAAATTAAATCCATCGATCAGGACGTAAATTGGGCGCCGATAATAATCATGAATTAGGGTTTACTAGGTATCTACTTAATCGGGTGATAAAGACCCATGCGCTCTTACGAGAGAAATGCCAACCTCGATTCCAGGATTTTCTTCTGCAAATTCCATCTGATTGTACATACTTGAGGTAAATAAACAAACTACTATATAGCATAACAAAATTAAATAATCAAAAACATACTAATCACACAAGAACAATGAAAGATCTAAATCTAGAAAGAAGCTAGAAAATCATACCTACGATGCCCGGCGTAGATCCACGCATGTGATCTCTCCTTAAAAGGTGAACCCTCGGATCCATGACTAGAACTCATAGAAAATACAATAACTAAAACAAAGAACTTTTATTGTATTGAACTTGTAATATTCATGGTACATTGAACCGCAGGGCCCCGTGCCTCGTATTTATAATTGAATTACCGACTGGGCCTAACCCTAAAAGCTACCCCTCGCCCAAGAAAGAGCATTTTCTGAATCTTCTTAGATTCTACCATTCTGTAGTGGCACTCACTCAAAATTGTGAGGGCATTTTAGTGCCTTTTTTCTCAACCGACTTAGTGAATGTTCTTGAGACACCCAGACCCGATTCTTCATCCAGCCTGCTCTGAAGAATCCATCTCTAACACTTGGCCCCAAATTCTTGTTACTGAGAAATAGTCCAATAATACACAAAATAATGCCTGTATTGTGTGGATATAAACGAGAAATACCAAATACATCGGCTCATGAACCCGCCATTATGACATTTCAACTCTCGAATGGTTCATATAATTTGGCCTGAAAACAACTAGTTTTTAAGCTTATAAGCGGGTGAAATGTTGATGCCATGATCAATCACTTCCCCACTAGCATTTTGCTCGTCCTCGAAAGGTAGTATCAAGCGTATCGTACCTTCAAGATAAATCCACATCAACTACCACTTAATTCAATAAAGATTTGATCAAACACATGTCAAGCGACAATTCTGAAACTTCCCATTAATCAATACCTACAATATCATCAATGTGTTCTTGTGATAAATCCTTATGATAGTCGCTCGAGAAAGAATTCGAGTTATATCGGCCTATTAACCTTAACTTATCAAGATGCATATCGCCTCTTCTTGCTTTCTTTACTCTGTGGAAACAACATTTGAACCTATGTCAGTCAAGTGGCATTTAGAGATAGTACTACTCAAAGTTCCTCGTTTATTTTTATTTTTATATGAGGGGTTGTGCATCTTACGCCTCCTAATTTCCTTCCCTCCTGCCTTTATGCTTATGGCATTTCAATTTTTCTTTTGATTTTTTCTTTTGGAAGTGTTTCTCCCTGATTTTTATTTATCCTCACTCCCTCACAAGTCCATTTTGTCTTGTTTTACCTTTTGTGGCATTCATGATTGCCTACCATCATCCTTCAACAATCAATTAAAGTATATCCACCGATAAGTGTTGATTCTTGGTCTCAAGATAACTCTTCTACTCATCCAAATACTTCTCACTCGATTACATGCTCAAAGATTGATTAGAATGGGTAAAATAACAATTAATAAGTCACTACTTAAGATGCATATGCTACACTCATTCATCCTTGTTAAGTGAATACGCTATAGCCAACTTGAAATCATATTCCACAGGCTCCTTTTCTATCGATTCTCTACTCAGACGTTCAATAGACAAGCTAAAAATCAGTAACAAGATTTTCAAAATTACTCTCTGCTCGATTTACACGCTAAATAAACTAAGATTGCCCAGATTCCCCTTTCTACTTATTTTAGTCATTGTCCCCAATGACTACAAAAAGTGAAAATAGAAAGAAGTACTTGGATTCGGGAATTAGTCAATCCAAGTATCAATAAATTGTGGAACATGACTATTTGCGGAATAAAGTCCTGTGCTATCCATAAATCCATACATTATCACATTTTGAAAAATCTCCAAAACCGTGAGTAACATGCAAGGGCAATAAGAAAATAATGTGGCGGTAATTATGCATAATGTGAATGAATGCAAAAACACTTATAAGCCACTTTATTCTTTATTGACCTAAGCCAAGATGCGAAATTTTTACGAGGATATCACACGAGAACTCGCAGAAAAACCACATATATCTTAAGTTAGAGGCCAAAGATAAAATGTGATGAAAAATCCTTCTCGAGTGGCATGCCATGTAATTGACTCCAAGTAACTAAAAATAATCAAAAGCAAAGCAAATAAGGGTTTGGGTGAATAGTTACGAAGTTTATATTGCTTGCCACCGGCCATTTTGTACTCCACTCCGCTCTTTCACTGTAATGTGCAATTACCGTTTAACATAAGGGATTCTAACTCACGGGTTATAACTACGCTCGACATAACCTTTTGCTTTATGGTCCGTTATCACAGCATGTGGCTCCTAGGATGTCGTTCATCCTCGTACCTCACATGCACCGAGATTAAAAACCTTTTGGTGACATATGGTCCAAACCATCTTGATTTCAACTTCCCAGAAAGAGGGCGAAGACATGAATTGTATACTAGAAGTGACCTTATCTCCAGCCTTGAAGGTAAATGTACATAAAGTAAAGTCTTTGAATGTAAATGGAGATAGAATTGTTATCGATCTTTGGAGTGGCGTGAATCTGCTATGCGGACCGCTTTCCTCCCGTGACTTGGTGAGGTATCACTATTGTACTTTACATCAATCACAATATATAAGCATCTTTTGACACCCGTAGATGCTTCATACACTCTATATAGCCAATCCTTGATACCTCAAGCAGATGCTTCACTCACAAATAGCCAATTCTTGACACCCAATAGATTAACCCTAATGGCTTATTTGCATGCATCTCATATGAAGAACTCACTTTCTCCAATGACTAAATCCATTATTTCAGTTCATTCACACCCCATAGGACATAAGCTTCAACTGAGTTCCTCATCTTCACGATAATTAATTGTTGAATAGTGAGTGGGTGCCGTATCAAATTAATGATACATATCACCGAGGAGCTTTTGGTCAATCCCAACTCTTGATGCCTGAGCTCTGCAGCTCTCTTGATCAAGTAAATCACTTTAGATTTTTTGTTTGAGCTTCATTGATGTAGATACTCGCTGATTGAGATAGGATTTTTAGCACATTCTTTGTAGTGATTGTATAGCTTTTTTAGAATATTTTCAAAGAATCTTCCAGAATCTCAGCTTTGATACTGCTCTTTCTCATGCCTTTTATGCTCTTCGGCGTAGTGAGTAGGTGTGCCATTGAATGAATGAGTGGTACAAATTTAATGGCTTAGTTGGAAGATTGAAGAAGAAAATTTGGAATAGAATTAGAGTGGAGATTGTGGATCACGCTATGGAAGTGGTAAAAGGTTGAGTAAGGCGTGGTGGTGTTAAGATCGTGGAGGTTTTGTGGAAAGCAAGATCCATAGGAAGAAATAAGGAGAGAGGTTCAGGTCATTTACGCTGTATAATATTATGGAAAAAAAAGCGGGTATGGAATTCGGGTCAATTGAAAAAAATGAGTTAATTAACACTTAATCGATTGAAAGTATATAATAAGATATATATATATATATATATATATATATATATATATATATATATATATATATATTTAGTCTAAAAATTCACATAATTGACTTTGACAATGCAGGACAATTAACCATCATTGATATAATCATACAAATCAAATCTAAATGCAAAAACATATTTTCTATTGCAATCAATAAGTGATAATAAAAGAAATCACACTTATTTTTTTATTATTGCTCATAAAAACCAATATTAGCTAAAAACATATGCATAATGATACATGGTGTCGATATACGTTAAAGGGACTGTTGGGAATAATATTAGCTTCTTAAAAAAAACCAATAAAATTCAGGTCAAAGTACATCAAATTATAATTATATATACTCCTACAATTACTATACCAAAGTCTCATCCCCAAATGCATAGCCCACTCCCTCATCATTGTCTACCAAAACACAAAGCCTCAACATTTTTAAGTAACAACGATTCTCACCATGCACATTGCGAGATTATCAAAGTCAACATAGCCAATATATTTGAGAAAGATTACACTTGCTCCACTTCAACTGAAAAATTTCAATATCAGGGACATTAATAAGTGCAAGAAGAAAAAGCACGACCAAAAAAAAATCCACCAAGTGACAATCAAACATTTCCCATAATGGAAATGTGGTAAAATGGAACATGAATGTAGCCATATGGTAATCCCTAGCTCAGTAATTAACGCAATTAGAAAGGTACAATAGATCACCAATGTCTTTATGTAACAGATGCATAATGTTTCTTAAGTTTATTAAAAAATTAATGGAAAAAGGCAGTAAAAAATGTAAATGAAATAAGGAAAGAAAAATCAAATTCTACGTAATTTTGAGAAGCAGTAAGAAAGAAGTTCAACACTGTGCGCTTTCAAATAAATGCCGATCCAATAAAACCTGCAAAATTTATCAAATTAAACTTTTATAACTTAACTACTATATTCGTTAACATAAATAGATATATGGCTGCTGTATTTTTTTTCTTTCTTTCTATACCCTTTCGCAAAAGCATGTTTTGTGTGATTGCAATACATATAAATGAAACAAACCATCACCAAGTAAAATCATTTACAATATGACTTGTTAAAATCACGAAAACGTCTAGGATCGTAAGGAAACATAGAGTGTAACCTACAGCTGCATATCAAACTAAAAAAAAAAAACCAAAAGATTTGAAATCAAACTTAAAAAACACAAATACAGTGATGGAAACTGAAAAAAATATTAAACACTTACACAGGATAACATATACCCCCATGCTATGCAAATGACCCAGAATTCCCCAAAAATGACATACGTTGTTATCATGTATTGCATATCTTGCTGCAGAGTGATAACATAACAATTCCATCAGAATGGCTAGCAGAAGAAACACTAATCAACGTCTTCTCTTACATCAAACCGATTTAGTGTGAATAAATATAGAAACGAAACCTACTCCAAGTAAATAAAGGCTTTAAAAAAGTCTTACGACGAACAAATGAAACTCCCATTGAATTTTCTGAGCAACATCACCATCTCTGACCAACGTTTTGTTTCCAAAATGATAAAAATAAATACTATGTTTGCAAATCTTCCCTTTCTTCTGTTTAAAGACTCAAAATATTATGTTCAATCTTCTGTTTATTTAACCTTAGCATTTCTTAAAGCGTTTCCTTTCAATTTGAAGCAATGTCAATGCCCTTGTGTTACTTTATACTCATGATGTTCATTAGGGAAAAAAACATTTAAAATTTAAGGACAAAATAGAACTTTGAAATGCTCTTACAATTCGGACGCATACACCGTAAAGGCCTTTGACGGACAATTGTGAATGTCATGCATCACTAAACCCCAAGTTATGATAAAAGCCCTTTATATGGAACATGTCGAGTAAGAAACAAACGAATTGCAAATTGGTCATTCCAAGGGCTGCAAAACACCATCAACCTGATAACAGTGGAATGTGTGCAATGAGAGCCTATATACACTAAGAATCACTTATGAAAGTTTTCAATACACAAAATTAAAGCTAATTGCATAAAAATAATGTTTTTAGGCAAGAAGGGGGAAAAAAAATGCATGGCATGCTGCAACACATTAAGCACGTACTCTAAAATAGATTATTACCGATGTCCAAGGGTTGATCAATAGCAAGAATTCATGAAAAATGGATATATATGTGAACACCAGAATGTAGCAACAATAAAAGTGCCCACCACGAAATGCCAACACTGCAGCAATTGACATTGTTCACATCAAAGGGCTCTAAAACACCCATATCATTGCTAACACTACAACAATTGGGAAATTGTTACCATATCAAAGGGCCGCAAAAAATACCAGAGAAGATGGCAGTATATTGTTTTATGTAATTATGATCTGCTTTATATGAACATATTAAAGAAGAACATACTGACAATCATTTTCCATGTTGGACACATAAACCAGGTTCTACCATAACACTACCTTCTTGAAAGGCTAATTCTAAGGTACTCCAAATGGGCCACTCCTAAACAAAAATCATGATAAAATGTAAAACATAATGCATAAAAGATCGAATAAAAAGAAAATAAAATATTATGAGAATGGATGAAATGTAATAGGTGACAACATAAGCACAAAAGATTATGAATGATAAAATGGATAAAAAACAAACCTTCACCAATAAAATCCGGCTTAGAATAAAATATCATATAATGTTTCTTTATTTTATCAACCTTCAGTCTACGGCATAAAGATTTGATTAATGAAACAATAAACCTTAAAAAAACCGCTAAAATAAAAGGTAAATAATCCAGGCATGATGATATCATAGAAAGGATTCTGATTTCAGGAGCAGGTCAAAACTCTGTGCATAGCATCAAAATAAAATATTTATTTACCTTTCAAAATAAATTTAAAAAATCCTCATGTGGGTCCAAAAAACAAAACTCATTGCATCACCAAAGTACATCTATTCAATTCCATTATGATCCAGCTGACAAAGCCTTTAGTAAAGTGAAAGTGGTAGTGACAGTACACATAAGTTTAAGGAAAAATAAATTTAATTTAAGTATAGCATCAGCAAATAACTTTGTAAACATATTCAGACAAAAAAATATATAGTTAAAATTTGGGAGATACCAGGGGACCTCACACTGTGGATTGAGTCTCCAAAATAAACCAAAACCTCATTCTCCCCAATCTGTAAAGAAAAGATCAAACAACATACAAACGATAAAAGATTCATTATGTGGAAAAGATTAAACAATGATAATAAATTTGAAGAATGAAAGAAAGATCCTCATTTCTCCACAAAATTGGATGAAATTGCAGAAGTAAAATATATGGAGTAAATCGTCATCATAGAAATTGGCTTCAATGGTAATAAACAACTGATAATCCATAAGTAGAGACCCTTTTAGAAACCATGATGATTTGATTCTTGTGCACCATGAAGTTTATGGCGACAAAGAATACTTGACATTTCTCATAATCGCTAGCATCCTGGGTTGCCAGCCGGGTTCTCGAAGGTGTTCGTCAGCATTTGGGGCTCCCGTTTTGTTCCTCGCTAGTGTATAGTTCTGAAATGAAGATTCCTACACTCCCGTTGATGATCCGGCGCATGTTATTGTGATTGTTTTGATGCCGGATTGGATGTCGATACCCTTGACCTTCATCAATATTTGATGAAGATTTTGCCGTGATTTCCCCTTTTGATATTAGAAAGGATTTTTTATTTCCTTTAAGAAATTTGAATATGAAACTGACGTTGAATATCTTGAGATTTACAGATTAAGAGAAAACCCTAACAAACAAAAAAAACGTGCCCGTAGTTTAAGCCGAGATGAGTGGAGAGGTTTTTTTTGGGGGAAAGAGGAGAGGTTATTTTCTTTCACATAATTTCAAAAGATTTTGGAAAAAATTAAGCAGCTCTAATGCACACCTTTCTTTCAAACGTTTTTGGTATTTTTCCGGGTTTGGGTCGGGTAATTGAGGTGAAACGGGTTAAATCCTTCCTCTATATATTATATATACTAGCCATTTAACCGTGCATGATGCACGGAATATAAATACAATAAAAGTAATATATACATATCATTAACATTGAGCTTATACATTGGGGCGAACTACTTTCATAATAATATCATATTAAAGCTATGATTAGACGCTCTATGTAACACAACAAATACAGACTGGTTATTGTAGGCAATTATCCAAGGATACACCCAATCATGGATCATGAACAACGACGGTAAACAATAGTTGATCGATTAAGAAATACTAACAAAACTTCAAAAAAAAGCAACCCAGAAACATGATTTTATCGAATAAAATTTTATTTGTCAAAAATATACTTACAAAAATCCTTTGTACCAATATTTATAGTCATATACTGTTCAAACAGTTATAACAAAGTTCATGTCCTAAAACACGAACAATAAAATCGCGTCGACGTTTGTTCCAAAAGACCGTACGTATCTTGCTGCTAACTCAACATAACTTCTGAACCTTGTGGCTTCAATGCAACATGTATGCTGTCAAATCTGTTACAGCTACAAATTACACCTAGGCAAAGGAAGGTAAGAGGGAAACATATGTATGAGAGCATGAGTAGTTATAAAAAATTAAAAAAAGGGTAATGGTACATAAGGGACGTTTAAACCCTTGATTATGATGGGTCTACATTGTAATCAATAGATGTTACATCATGATCAACTATATAAAAGTGTCGCTTGTTGTGACACAACCGTTATGGTAGTAGTATTTCCTATAAAAATAAGTACCTGCAAGTCCATAACACCAGATTTTCCATAACATAATTTGATGTCAAATCACTGAAATTGGCACACCTCGATGCACCTCTCCACCCTTCACACTAAATTTTTAAAAGGTTTGAAAAGAAAGTGTGCACTGGAAGAGTAGTTAATATCCGGAATGGATAGTACTAATTCATAAGTCATATACAGCTGACAGAAGATTTGTGGAAAATCCCATGGACCACAAAAGAAACCATTCACGTGTAATTTTAAATCTTAAAAATCAAACAGATATTGAACAGAAGAGAGTCCCCAGAAAGAGATTTTAAAATTCCCACATGGTAAACTATAAAATCAAAATCAAAACCTGGCAATTGAACACTTTTACTTTTTATAGCGAGTCTCGATGAAAAAAGACCAAACACCTATCAAACATACGCGCTTAAAACTGATTAGTAGAAATTTTGTAAAAGGCAAACATGTATGAACTTGTTTACGTGATATTTTATAAGAGAGTACATCAATTCTTTTTCCAATTCAACATGAAAGAATACTTCAAAGTTGTAATATCAAATGTAATGAGATATAGTAATGCAAGACAAACATCCTTTGGTGAGAAACTTATTCGCGCTAATGAGTAGGAGAATATTCATATAAGTCCGATGAATGAAATACCTTCTAAGAGAGATGATTATGCCCAGATTTTGACTTATAGACGGCTTGGCGAGCAAGGCCAATATGTGATTACTATGTTTAAATCAGAAATCACGAGATCACGATAAAAAAATTCTATCCTCTTGTCCTCTTGTTTCTCAAATCTAAAGAAATGCACATATACTAAACTTTAAGAAATTCTATCGTTCATGAATTTGAAGACAATAATCCATATATAACCATAAATCATTCTAAAACGTAGAAAAAAAGAGATGAGGCCATTTGGAGTCACTTAGTATTTTTTATTTTTTTTCTGGAATTTTCACAAACCACAGTATAAATACAAACATGAAGGAAAAAAAAAGAAAAAACCTTAATAGTGAATAAAGAGAAAATTGTTGGATCATCTTTTTCGGGCCGATATTCTCCTCTCAAGGTTTCTCCACGATTTCTTCACAGCTTACTTCTGTGCCATTGTAAAATCTGTAGAATATTAAAAAAGTTGTATAAACGGGGTTGCAACTTGCAACAGTCTCTAGCTAAACAATGAAAATGATGTTGAGTGTCAGGATAGAAAAATTAAACTTTCATATAAAATGGCAGATACATATCATAAGAATCAGTTGTCACCTTTCTTTATCCTATCTTCTCCGGACGGCTTTGGTCCCATTATAAAACCTCTGCAGAAAATCAAACAAAAGCGAAGTAAAAACGGGAAATGGATGGGAGTTCCGAAACAATGAAAATAATCTGAAAAGGAGGCTGACAAATAGAAATTTTCATGCGTCAAGAACACAATCATCAATATTCATTGGATTTTGATTCACGATTTGAAGAGTTTAGTGGATTTGATGGTAATCTAATTGAAATACATCGATTTGAATTGCAGGAATGGAAAGAAGGTTTGACGATGGAATTAGGTCGGCCGAACATCCGAGGAAGGTTAGTTAAGCAGAATCTTATCTTGATCCAGATTTAAAAAATGCGTGAGGTGCGGTTGAGATTTATGAGAAGATATGAGAAGTTCTTGGGTTTTATGTGCATTGTGGGATCTGCGTATGTTGACTTGGATATGAGTCAGGTTATTTCTTTGGATAATTGGGTGATTTGCGGGTAATTGGGTTAGAATTATCCTTTCCAAATATATATATATATATATATATATATATATATATATATATATATATATATATATATATATATATATATATATATATATTCTCTTTGCTAAGAGGAGGAAGCAAGCTAGCAGATGAGTGTTAAGCATATGACCCTCGCACAAAAATATGAGGACGATAAACGATCCTAAAGAAGTCATACTCGGTTCTCGATACCGCCTTGCCAGATTGACTTGACCTATGTAATCGAAGAAAAATCAACTATCAAAATCAATGGCGTAAAGGAAAAGCATATGGTATGGTGGTTAGTTCGACCGAGGTTGGCGTAATGTGAGTCTATCAGAGATTGTGGAGTTATTGCTCACACATGGATTTCCGCGGATGAAATATTGCTTAATACGTAGCTTATAGATATTGGTTGACATGCCATTTATACTTGACTGTGTGAAGCATTTTTGTTTTAAAATTAACTTTTATATTGGTCTGAATTTCATTTTCTTTTTCGCCTTTTGCTCGGAATTTGATCAAAAAAGCTTAAGTAGGGGATAGTTGATAACACTCTAAATACTACATCAAATGCACCCATATTTTTTTAAATTGTGCTTGAGAGGAGAGTGATAGGCTCGTTATGGTGTGGAATATGTTTTAATTTCTTAATCGTGTTCCAAGGTTAACGATTCTACACATTCTTCACATTATTATTCCGTAGATTTGGTATTGTTCGCCTTGTTTTTGCCACATTTTTAGGATGTGCCGAGAAATCCGGAGGCGAGTAGGAGTGGATACTGACCAAAAGGAAGACTGATTGGCCAAGTTTTGAAATCTAAGAAAAATCTTGTGAGGAAAGAGATGAAAAGCTGGGCCGATTAATCGAAGCCCATGCCCGATTAATCTCAAACCCTTGGAAGACAAAAACCAGAGTCTACCCATGTCTACTAGGTTGGCTATAGTTTTATTGAGTCTTAGAGTCATCCATTGAGCCTATATAAAGTTTCAAAATCCGATTGTAAGCTCATAACGCTTTCATATACATTTAATGATTTTTTCATATTATACATTCTTGTTCATGAAATAAAGTTTTCTTATATTCTTTGGTTATTCGTTTATGGTTTCTTCCTTCCACGCCATCCTCAAGAGTTGAGTAGATCCAAGCTAGATCTCCATTACCAGAAGGTATGAAGTTTGAAACGTTCCTCCTATGTCTTTATTATGGTAGATCTGGCTTGTATTTACGTGTTGTGATTAATCACGAGATGTTTAACAACCCATTAATTTACTTGAATTAATAACGAACAAGCATGTAAATTCCAGGAATAGGAACCAACATGCTTTCGATTAATCTGTGGTCTTTACCGATTAATCGAAGGCACACGCTCAGAGTCACCCTAATCACGGAGATTCGGGCGTTAACTACGTTGATACGACAAAATTAATTAAAATGATTACTTAGATAAGCCAATCTAATATTCGTATATCCATAAATTAACATGAAGAATTTGTTAGTGAAGTGTTAGTTAGGATGTTGTCTTGATGGATCCTACAGGAGCGTGCTAGTCATAGTCGATATACTTTGCTTAGGAGGTTCTCGGCCCCTTGAGGTGGCTCTGACTTACTTAATCACGTGTGAACTAATACAACCAACGAAGGAGGTTAGTTGAATTATAGATTATGCGCATCCTTATAGTGGAAGTAGAAAGGGGTTAGGAGATTGCACATCGTGGCTAGCCCGAATTTAAAGCGTTTGATTTATTAGGAAATATGAGAGTAAACATAAAGATTAGCCATGCCATGTTAGTAGATAAAGGTTGGGCAAGAAGAGAGGAGATACCAAGTTTCCTTTCTATTTCTATGTTAGTCGTAGACCGTGTTGTCCCCTCTTAATTTGGAGTTAGATTAGATTTTATCCCTCAAGTTGCAATGTCTCACTGTGGATCGATACACAATTATTCATTCTTTAATACTATAATTTGACCTAGTATTCTACTAGTATAACTGAATCCACATACAACATTAATCATCTTGTTACTTAGCAGTGTGCAAGTCTACTCTTTTGCTTCTCTCACCATCTGCCATATACGCCTCATATATGAGGCCAAGCAAGGTAGTGATTCCCAAGGAATGAGAAGAACCACTCTAAACCTTCCCATACATCTATCAATGTGTGAAAATTGGACATATGAATCACCCAATTTCAGAAGTCCAAATAATCGACCACTCTATCCACCTATATCCCTCTCGGGGATCTCCCTGCATTTCCTCATTATCTCTTGCTTTCCAGCTGCCTCGATGGTCCTGCTTCTTTGCCTTTCCTTCTTAACTAGCTGCTTATTTTACTTAACACAATAATCTCAAATGTTGCTTCTTTCTCTTTTCAAATTTGCCACAGAGTTTGTTCTCTTCCTCTTTCACTATCTAGAACCACTTGTATACTGGTTGCTTTCTTTTAGGCTCCACTGCCTTACTTTAGGAAGGTGAACATAACCTTTGCATTATGCAAGTTGTGTAAGTGACATGGGCCTAACTTTAATAATGCTCAAGTAGGTAGTGAAGAGGAATCCATATGTTTCTTCACACAAAGTGCCCTATCTTCTTCAATCTTTTCTTTGCATACCTTTTCCCTGCATTTATCTATCTCCTTGATACACTCATGCAGTTAACGTAGAAAATGTATGTTGCCCGATCAAATTCACTGGCTTTGATAGATTATAGCCCATCAACTTTGGTTCTTACATCCTTACATGGCATGCATAGAACCAAGTTTTTCCTTCAATACATTTGCCTATAAGTAGACTAAATTCTTGAAGAAGGGCTGCTTACGATACTTTCATTGCACAATAGAATTTCTGTTCTCCGATTTGTGGCATGCTTTCCAATCTCAACCAAAAGCGTACATGTCCATCACAACATGCTTCCAACTTTTCTTTGGGCCATTTGTTTTAGAGTTTGAAGTATGTTGGCTAATCGTAATGACACAATAACTCAACTTTTCCATTTACAATGGTGGTGATTAATGTCTGGAGTTACCCTTCCATTCTCTACGAGATGGATCTTCAGCCAGATTTGGCACTTCTCCAAAACAAAATTAGGTTTTCATAGCGAATTGCCTTGATGGGTGGGATTGAGGAATGTCATCAACCAGAATTTGTCACAACCATCCACCCAGCGTTGTGCTTATGCATCGGCTGTGCACAAACTCGAGATAGTGCATATGTCGGAAGAAAGACCCGGTAACAATGGTGTATTCATATTGTTTGGGGGGTCAATCCTAGTTGAAGAGGATAGAAGCCATTTGAAAATTAGAGAAATTTTAGAGAAAATGCTATGAAAATTTCTAGAAATATAGGGTTTAAAAAGTATTAAGCGTAAGATTGTGAAAGAGATGAAGTCTTGGTTATATAGTATAAATTCTTGTAGTGTGAACATAGATGAATATGGAGGCATTTAGTGGGATAGATATCGTAATTCTTTGTATATAAATCACGGTATTGAGAGTGTTGGAAGTAAAATTTATGTTTTGATGATGATTCATCTTATTTATCTATTTTATTTACACCTACTGTTGATGAAGTCTTTGAAACTAAATTTGTTATAGTGAAAAAGCTAAAAGATGTACAGAACTAAATGTATATGATTTATTATAGTCACATAATTGTATAGGTTATGTCGGACAAACCTTTGTAATAGTTAAGTGTGTCATAAAGCGAGAATTGCAAAATCATCTAGAAAGTGGATATTTACTAAAGCCCAGTATCACTTAGAACCTAGAAGCGAAGTTTACTCAGGCTGAAGTAGGTAAGTTCAGCTGAATGACACAGACTCGTTTAAATTATCTAGAAGATGAAGAACCAGGAACAAACTCGGTGGATGAAGAAGCGGGGACCTGGAATCTCAGTTATTGAAGAATGAAGAAGCTGAGGAGTTCAAACTTCAGTTATGAAGATTAAAAGCTTGAGGCTGTAAAGTTAGAATTAGGGCCAACATATCTCTGTGATAGCACAGAGGCCCGACTTTATGGATCTCTTATGAAGACCTAAGAATTATAAGGACAATCGTATCTTAGATGATTTATTAAGGATATGGTTATACTCTTGATTAAGTCATATAAAATCGGATGAATAGAGTACTAAGTTTTGAAGAAGAGTAAAAACTCAGTTAATGCTCTAAGTCAGTTGATACCTAACATACTCAGATTAAAACTAATCAAGACACTCAGTTTTAAAGTCAGTCATCCAAAGAACTGAACTTATATTTGAAGCGTTACAAATCAAGAAATATTATTGGATGAAGAAGCGAAATGTAAACGGTCCTTGACATCGACATCTGAAAATATAGCCGTTGATAGAACTAAAAATTCAAGATGAGCGTTGGACCTCCACTATAAATTGAGGACTTGGCATCAATGGTCAAAACCACGAACACAACAACACGAGAATACAAGTATTGTGTGCCCAAGCCTTGTTCTGGCGAATTGCTATCAATATTTGCAGCTATACAGAGATCATATCGAAATTCTTCAACATTCAAGCTCTGAGAGACACTATCCAGTCCCGACACTTATAAGAACAACAGAAAGAATCAATTTCTTGATTCTCAGCCCATGACTTTAATTTTTATCAAAGGTTTTAGGCGCCAGCAAGCAATCCAGGTTTAGGATACGCCCGAGGGCGGTTGTTGGTTGATTAGCGATCGATCGGTGAAGCGATGTTTGTGGTGGAGGCTGGAGAAGGGCAATACAACCCTCTGAGGACTTGGTGTTTCCAGCGATTCTGAAGCAGCAATCTACTTTGTTCTCAGTGATTGTTTTAGATAGTGAATCTGAAGAAGTGATTAGTCAAGGACAATCAAATAGGGCGTTTTGTATTCCCGGCTACCTCGAGAAAAGTTCTAGTAAATTTCCTCCTACATCACAAGGAAAGGAGTGGAGTGACGGAGATTACCCCACTGGAACCCACTTATAATTGCTTTATTTACTTACTTTCACCTGCGTTTACTTCTGTTATTCGAGTTTGCTCGGTATTTGTGATTGTTTTTCATATAAGTTTTCATCTGGCATAAGCCCCTGAACAAAGCCCGATAGAATATTGACTTTCATGTTCCTGGCCCGACTTTCACGAAATTCGAGTTTTGCATGCTCATCAGCTTTTTCTAAGACACAGCCAAGATCACATAAAGGCTAAAACTTATCATGACCCGGTTGATTTCGATTTAAGCATAAATCGATTTTGATTTATACTCGGTTAAATCGACTCAACTCCACACAAGTTTAAGAATTGAACTAATGTCGGACTTAAAAATCTAGTTTTGGTGACAAGTTTATTCACCCCCATATAAATTTGTGTCGACCTTTCCAAGGGACCAAAAGAGAATAATGATAATTACCACGATATCAGGCGTTGCCGTCTCTTCCATAGTTTTGTGACATTAACTCTCATATTTTAATCCTTGTGTTTTGATTAAAATAAATTCCATGTGTGTAATATCCAATAATAAATGCCTTCCATGATTCTATGATTTTCCACATTGTAAAAATGTTTATTTTTCTACTTTGCTTGGTGATTACTTCATGATGGTGTTAGTAGGCGAGTGACTTCTTCAGTTACTATTTGATTGCATATAGCTAGTGCGTTATACATGTCATAGCTATTCTTTTCTTGCATGCTTTTGTCTTCAGTTGATGTGTATTTACTTAGATTGAATTCTTCGCTGGTAGCTTCATCAAAACAGCTTTATTCCTACAACAACCCAGTTAAGTGGACTTGGCGATCTAGTGTTTGGCCTGCAGAGTGAGCTCACCCGTCATGGAAAGGTCAACCCGTTGGTGAAGTGACTTCATTGATTTACTCGATTCGCTACTCATTTGCAGCAGTCCAATTAAATCATTCCCCAACTTCAGGTTCTCAATCTACAAAATCTATCATGAATTGAGTGGTTTTAGTAAATATATCCCGGACCAAATGAGTTTGAGTTGATATGTACTCCCAAGAATTCACATCACCTTTTCTACATGATCTCGATGAAATGATGTCCTACATCAATATGTGTTTGTTCTTGAGTGAAATAATGAATTTTTGCGATTGATATTGCCGCTTGAGTTATCACACATAATAAGAATTGTCTCTCGCCTCCTATATAGTCTTTTATTTTGTTGTCTTGCTCTACGATTACTTGTGCACAACAACTACCCATCATGCTATATACTACTGCCTCAATTTGTTGAAGTAGATATAAATTATTCTTTTCACTAGAAAACCATGATACAAGAATCTGGCGCTCACATCTAAAAAGTTCGAAGTGATTTTCATCAACTTTTGCATCTGAATAATTTGAATCAAGTAGGATATCCAACTTGATCCTCAGTATCTAGAATGCCAAATCCTATATTCATTGTGTTGTGAGGATATTTGATGATTCCTTTAGGCGATATTTGGTGTGATACCTTTTTTTGAGATTGGAATCTTGCACACACTCCATGCAAATGCTATGTCAAATTCTACTTAGTAGTTAAGCAGAAGTAGTGAACTTGATTGTGCCATTATATAACTTAGTCAACATCTTTTTCCATTTTCATATTTTCTAAGAATAACTCATGTACATATAGGTGTTTACGATATTTCAACAAGTGTCCATACCATATTTTTTAACAAGTCCTTGGTGTATTTGGCTTGATTGATGAATATGCCATTTTCATCTGTTTCAACTTGTAATCCAAGAAATTAGTTAAGTTCTCCCGTCATACTCGTATAGAATTTCTTTTGATTATATTTAAACTTTAGCGCCATCTTCGATACAATGATTATATATGCACATATATTTAGACAAGCAAAGTGCATGATACATCATCTAGTTTAGACAATGTATTATTGTCTATTATTGCCTTTGCTGAATCCATTTCTAACCAAGAATTGAGATATTGTTATGCGAAACTCAGGGTGCTTGTTTGATCCTAGTCGATTTCTTGAAGTTTGTACTAACTCTTTTCCTTTGGTCTAAATCTAGGGGGTTGCTCGTATACTTATTCTTAGTAGTCCCGTTTTAGGAATGCACTATTCACATCCATTTGATAGACTTTAGCGTCTTGTGAACATAAATGTCCGGAACAACTTTGATTAGCTTCAAATCTTCCTATTGATGCAAATGGTTCATGTATTTATGCCATCACCTTGTGAGTATCCCTTTCCCATCAGCCTTGCCTTGTTGTAGTCGTGCTCATTGTTCATGCATTTTGTTTAAGATACCCATTTAAGTTTCCAATGATATTTGCCAAGTCTAGTCTATCGACAAGTTCCCGAAACTTCATTTCTTTCAAATTCGTTGGAGTTCTTCTTTGCATTTTAGTTATCCGGTCGACATCTTGGATTGCACCATCTATTGATTTAGGTTCACCAGATGACGTATGACCAGTTAGTATTTTCTTAAATGCAACTAGTTACATTACGTGTATTTACATCTCCTGATGACTTACTCAAATTTGGATGATCTCAGGCAGTTGGATATCAAAGCTTGAGTTGGGTTTGTAGGTCGTGTCTTTATTGTTTCGGCTGGTGTCTCCTTTGGTGGATCATACTGCGTATCATCTTATTCTTACGCTGAGTGATCCAAACAGGCCAATTAGTTAGTATAGATAAAGTGGTCCCGAATTTTGTTTCTCTGTGACTTCATCTTCCTCGGGCACGAGGGTCTTTCTCCACTGGTGTTTTACTCATCAAACACTACCTGAATTGGATTCACTTCAATCACCAATGTTCTTTGTTTAACACTCTAAAATACCTTGATGGTGTCTGAATTTCCCATGAAGATTGTTTCATCAGACTTTTCATTAGAGGTATTTAGGGCTGACTCATATTTAAAGACACAACATTTCTTCGCTGTAACACGTGGCAAGTGAATTATGTTTGGTATTCTGCCATTCTACACTTCGCAGGTGTTTTGCCATGGTGTTTTAACATGATTGATTCGATTTCTATGTGTAACATGTTGTATTAGTTGCTTTAGCCTCGAGAGCCTATTTTGTAAAACCTGCTTCAAAGAATCATTGATATGTCATGCTCTTTTACGGTTCTGTTTCTTCTTTCACTACTCCATTCGTGGTGTTCCCGCCACAGATATTTGATGTGTCACTTATTTTCTTGGCAGTAACTTCTTATTGCTTTATTTAGAAATTTTGTTCTTCTGCCTCGATCTATCTACAATCTTCAAATCTTTTCGCTTAGGTCTTTTATCGTGAATTCGAAGATTCGAAAGTGTTTTTTTATTTTTGTTCAGAATATAGTCCACGGTATTTGGAGTAAGTCATATACCACCTCACTAAAGTGCACTTCTTGCCACTAACACTGGCCGGTGACTGCCTTCAAATGAATCCATGTGTACAAATGTGAAGATTATTGTTGTTGGAGCGGGTGTGGTTTTTTATTTGAATGAGCCTTTTATTTGCTTTCCTTTCCGCACGCATCACACAAGCTCTTCATGAATGTCAATTCAGCTTATCCTTCCACAAGTTTTTATTTTTGCTGGTTTGTTGACTTTCTGAAATTTAGACGGTCGAGTCTTCTATGCTGCATCCAATTTTAAGTGATTACTTGAGCTTCAAAGAGCGCATGTTTCTCGCTTGGCGTGCCTTCCAATCCACAACACACATAGTTGTCTTTTATTCAAAAATAGTTGTCACTAATGATCGATGAAATTGGATTTTTGAAATTTATTAACATTCTCTAAAAAATGTACTGCTAACAATCCAAGAAAGATTTACGCTCAATAATCCCAGGTGTATTTTCCCATTCTCGACTTTCCTTAAATGAAAACACTCTTGAATTCATAGCGTACTGGAGTGTATTGACATTACTCTTGGAACTCATGGGATGTCTAATGATAGTGTTAATAGTTTGGACTATCTGATTTTTCTAACTCCATTAAATCATATGAGCAAAGCTCCTACTAGTTTATCGAACTCCAAATACCGTCTAATCAACTTATACTTTATGAGTGCTTCGAAGATTAGAACATCACCTAGAACTAAGCTCCTACTAGTTTATCAGCTCCAAATAATCGCTTCAACTAGCAATGTCTGGGTAGTTCATGATGTTTCAATGATTATAAAATCTCCAAAACTAAGCTCTCACTAGTTTATCACTCCAAATATTGCCTGACTAGTAACGCTTTATTCTTGGTCTTCCAAACGAATGAAAATCCCTGTGCATTTATTACACATTTATAATGATTCCAAAAATCATGAGACTAAGTGTCTCCACTCAGTTCATCGGTTCCAACACCATTTAACCAAAGAAAAGCCTTATGTAAGATTTTCCAACTAGAATTTTTTGTCGTGGCAAATATCGCTGGAAATATAATTTTACAGTTTTGATGATAATTCATCAATATTTATTCAAAGTATTCTAACCTCACTGATGAAGTGCGCAGCCAATCGTTATAATGAAAAGCCAAAAGATATTCAGAACCTAATGTTTAGGTTTTTAATGTAGTCCTGATATTTTTATGCGTCACACTCGCATAAGCCACCGAATACGCAAGGTGTCGTCGCAAAACCGAAACCGGAAGCCATACTTAGAAAATCGAAATCAATAAGACAAAACAAATCAATTTAATATTACACTCACAAATATTTAACCAAGAAAATAAGTTCACGAGGGACACATCGCTTGGCTTATCTAGAAGATCTAAGAACTCGGGAGTTCAAACCCAGTTATTGGAAGATCGAAGAATCGAGGGTTCAAACTCATATGAAAATTACAAGTCGAGACTATGAATTTAGACTTGTGCAAGTTTGTTGTGAATCGAATCTTATTTCCTATGGACCCTTGTATTAAGACCTAAATTCATATGACAATGAATTCTTGTAAGATATTTACTTTTTGTGTACTCTGATTAAGTGAATTATAATCAGATGTAAATCCAGAGTATTGATATTTCAAGAAGAGTAAAAATCTCTGCCATCGCCCAACGCAAATAAGAAAATCGATAACCGATAAACTTAGTATAAAACCTGATCAGAAACCTGGCTTTTATAAGTCAATATCCATCAAATCGATAGAGTATTAAATGAACGCTTAAAATGGAGTTTATTTATCAAGTGAAAGAATGACGCATCAGTAACGGTCGAAAATATAGCCAATGATAAGATAGACGTTGATGCAAATAATTCAAGCCTCGGCGAAAAGTTGGATCTGGCTAATCATAAACAGAGGACTTTGCACCATGATTATAATAATGATGATTTAACAAAATTTACAAGCATATTTGGTGCATTAGTCTTGTATTCGAATTGCTATCATATCGCTGGGTTATAACAAGATCACATCTGTAATTTCTCTCAAAGGTTCGGGTTGCTACGTAATTTATCCGTGATTCAAACACTTTGAAGAACTGTCAAAACAAGAATCTATTTTATTGATTCTCAAATTTCCAACTTTGATTCTAAGATCAAAGGTTTAGACAAGTGGAAGCTAAACTGAAAGTTTCGCCAATGACAGCTTGTTACCGTAAGTCGGGTAGACCGTGGTTGTGGTGGTAGCCGGTTAAGAGGCATAATGTGATCCCTTCAATGACCTCGTTGAACAAGCAATTGAAGAGCAAAGAACTTCTCGCTATTCTAAGGAATCACTGCTTAGATAGTAAAGTTGTGGGATTGTGCTATGATCCATTGTTTTAGACTCTTTAAAATAGCCATCTCAAGAAGCCTTAGGTGGAATTTTCCTCCACACCATAAAGGGTGCTAGAGACGCATGTGATTACACCAATTGAACTTATATAATTCTTGCTTATTTATTTTACGCACTTATTTGCATTTACTCAAAGATTTATTTACAAAGATTCTAAGAATCGATTGTTATACATTTCCTACGCTTCACAAATGGAGAGCTCTTCAAAAATCTCGCTTAATACACTCAACTTTCACATAGAAATAACAAGATTCACAAAAAGGCTAGAATTAAGATCTGCTGTCAAGCTGACTCAGTTAGCTTAAGTCTCATGACTTCAACCCAAATACACGCCTTAATTCCACACAAGTTTTAAACCGAACTTTAATTCTTTTAAATCCAGTTTTTTTTGGTGATGTTTATTCCACCTCCCATCTAAACTTGTGTTAGCCTTTCCAAGTGGACCAACAACTGGCATCTGAGCGTTGTTTTTTTAATGTTTCATTGTTAAAAGCTCATTTGCTCTTAATCTCCTTTAGTTGTTCCTCATAAAGAAAAGCCTCGCCTCCAGCTTTATACACACTGGCCAAATACCCACAACGGACAACAATCAAAAGATGCGCGATGATGCTTATGTGCAACATGGGACAGATTTCATGAATATAAACGCCTGAATGTAGGCTTTTCTCGGGCGCCACTCGCTACTTAAATGATGGACGACTTCCACGGGCGATTCAATCTCGCATCACTCACATGCAAACCGGGACATGATAGACAAGCATGAAGTTCCAAAGCCCAAAGCCGATTGGATTCAGTTGATGATCACAAGCTGGAACAATCTCAATAATGTTGCTATGGACTTTATCCTCTAACTCTTGGCACAAATACGCATTTAAAGCGTGAAAGAATGCAATAATTACTGTAAAAGAAATGAGCTGGACAAACTTCAGCTTAGTTTGTGAAGGAACCGACTCTAATCTAAGAGAACAAGATCTCGCTTGCAAACAAAAGTTCGAGAATATCAATATGAACTTGAGTAGACTAATAACTACATGGGAGACAAGATTTAAGTACTATAATTTTGATGAATTAGATTCACTCAAGATTGAATACTCAATGAAAGTTATCATACAAGAATATTGAAGGCATTACCAATGTGTCGGAGTGATGAAAGTCTTCAAGCATGGAAGGAATCTGAAGACTTGACATGAGGACTCATTTAAAATCTTTTCGTGATTTGAGAAACCTGTGGAATTCATGGAAGATTTTACAAATAATAAATTGTTAATAATCAAAGCCCACAGATGAACCAAAAGCCACAACACTTGCAACGTAGCCTTTCCAATGACTCTCAAGAAGCATCGAAATAATCTTCTTGATTCTGGATGAAATGGAGGGAACAAATAGCTCTTATGATGAGCGTAATCAGAAGGGATGAAGAATAATTCATCCCAGAACCTTGAGTTCATCACACTTCTCGAGAAAGAAAAGATGATGAGTATCTTTGCTTCAATTGCAGTTGGGTCAGATATTACATAAAGTCGAATGCCCATGGCCCCGACCAAGACTACTCCGCCAAGAAAAGTTTGGAAGGAAGGCACTTCTTCTTGGAGATTTAGTCAGGACTATGAAAATTTCGGGTGCTTCAAAGACTATCGGATGACACACGAACTAATGGCACCGCATGGAAGATACAAATGAGGTACGTAGATCTAATTCTAAATATTCTTGACTCAAATTTCCATGCAAAATGCATGTTCTTCATCACTGACTCCAATCCAAAAAAATCTAAATTAGAGAAGCACTTGATTTAATTGATGAATCACACTAGTAACCTATCAAAGCCGATTTATAGACCACTTAAAGTCGAAAGAGAATCTAATTCTTGAAGTTGAAAGATTGGAAGTCCGAACTAAAATGTTGAAACCGACTAAAACTCATGAGAAAGATTCGAAGCGTCGCCCCTCTGCATCACCAAGAGCAAGCCCGAATCATTTGCTCAATCATGTTCGATTCTTCGGATTCAAATCGAGGAAAAGCCGTTTGGAAGACAAAACAAGCTTAGGATTTGATACACAACAATCTTCTTCAAGCATAGAACTAGCAAAGTCAGCCGGATACAATATCAAAGCGGCATTAAGTTTGTAAATGAACAACTTCACAACCTGAGAAAATTCTTCAACCAATAAAGCCGATTATCCGCGTAGGATAAATCGAGTTTTCTAGGAAAGTGTGTCATCTACCAACAAAGGTAAATCAAATGGTAGATCACCAGTATGCAAAGAAAACCGAAATGGCAAATCAAATTTGCGAAAAATCCACAAACCAATCAGAGTTAAAGCAACCGTAGTGCACTACAATCAAAGGTAAATCCAAGATATGTCAATCATTCAAAGATTCACCACGTTCGAGGAAAGGAAGAATATATACCATCGATGATGATTGGAATTTCATCGCATCTATAAACAAAACGGGATAATAACATTCATTCTAGACCAGAGAAAATTATCACAAGTTTGAGTCAAAACTCGGTGAAAGCTAATCTCGATTCTCGAAGCCAAAGTACCAAGGTCGATCCGGACCTCAAGGTCTGGAAGGAATAGCGGTTATTTTTCAAGCTTCAATAATAAAGCATCATGGAAATAAGTTTCACTCAAAAGATACGAGAGATCATAAATAAGACATAGTCAAACATAGATACTATGGGAGTGTGAAGCTTACATATATGAAAACAAGTACAGCGATATCCGAAGAATACACAAGGATATATTCCCTGGATTTGTCTTGACAATGACCCACAATGGACCCAAACGAGAGTTAGGTACCTAAATTTTTTTAACTTTTATTGCAGGATGTATGGTACTTTGTGATGGTTGCTCAAGGCATATGACGAGAGCAGGGGCGCATCTCGATATTTATTGCAAAAGAGGACCAAAAGTTAATTTTGGAAGTACAGACAAACCTGGATACACTAAAGGTATGGTAGCTTAATCGAGAATGGACTTACAATCAAGAATGTATCTTATGTAGATCGGATTACATTACAATCTACTCGGCCTGGTCGATTTTGTGATATGGGATACAAAGTTACTTTTGATAAAGAGCCTGCAGTAATGTCAGATGAAACAACATTTCAAGTTGTTTTGGCAGATAGATTGGACAATAGCCGTGCTCGAACCTTGTTTGCTTGTGCATACCAAATCAGAATCGAGTTGGTTATGGCACAGAGAAACTAAGTCATCACGAACTTTGATGACATCAACACCACTTGTCGGTTAAGCATTAGTCATTGGACTACCGGAAATCTCATATAAGAAGGGCGGCTTATGTGATGCTTGTCAACAAGGAAAACAAACAAAAGCAAGTTTCAAGACCAAGTCTCAGCATTCAACAACCAGAGTTCTTGAATTACTACATATGGATTTATTTGGACCTATTACACCAATTAGTATCAGTGGCAAGAAATATACATTGGTGGTGGTAGATGATTTTCAAGATACACTTGGGTTATCTTCTTGACCAAAAAGTGAAACCAAAGCAAAGACTTACAGTAATTACTTAAGAGACTTCGGAATCAAAAAGGAGTATCAGGTTAGCGAAGATAAGATCGAGATAAAGGAATCCAGATTCCTCAATAACTTTGTGATTATTGAATATTGTGAAGAAAATGGTGTTTTACACCAACTTGTCTACACATGAACACCTCGACAAAATGGTGTATTTGAAAGGAAAACGAAGAACACTCAAAGAAGCGGGAAGGGGACGATGATTGTGAAGCAAAATTACTTGAAAGATATTGGGCGGAAGAAGTTAACATGACCTGCTATACACCTGAGCAGGCTCTCGTGAATAAAAGGCGTACTGATTCCACTCTTATGAAATTTGGAATGGAAGAAAACCAAATGTTTCTTACTTTCATGCTTTTGGAAGCAAATGTTTTATACACAACAATAATGGAAAGCTCAACTTCATGTCTTTCATTCCCAAAGTCAATGAAGCGAATCTTCTAGGATACTTCGAGTGTCAAACAAAGCTTTAGAAGTACTAAATAAAGAGACACTTAAGCATGAGGAATCAATACATGTAGTATTTGATGAACCAAACTTTCTAATTAAACAAGCGAAGAGCGGACGAAACCGATTTCTTAGTCTCGTTCTACCATCATTCGAATCAGTTTCTATTGATATTGGAAGACTTCAAATTTCAGAATCTTCAGATCTAGATCGATCAGTCTCAGTTTCCAACTACTCAACAACTCACACCTGAACAACATGAATCTGATTCAGTTGAAGATATTCAAGAACCAGTCGAACAAAATGCAAATCCTTTGATGCAAGCACCAGTTCATCAACGGATGATAGACCACCCTGAAGAACAAGTCATTGGTGATACTCAAACTGGCGTTCGAACAAGACATCAACTAGATGCAATGATTGCATGTTTTCTATCTCAATCTGAACCTAAGGAAATGAAGAAGCTTTGGAAGGATCCAGTTTGGATACTAGCTATGCAAGAAGAACTTAATGAATTCGAAAGAAATCAAGTATGGGAATTAGTTGAAAGACCAGATCATGTGAATATCATTGGAACCAAATGGGTTTTCAGAAACAAACTTGATAAAGATGGGAATATCATCAGACACAAGGCTAGACTTGTAGCTAAAGGATATTCTCAAGCAGAAGGCATAGACTTTGATGAAACTTATGCACCAGTTGCAAGATTGGAAGGACTCGTGTTATTTCTTGCATTTTTGACTCACAAAAAGTTCAAGTATATCGGATGGACGTTAAAAGCGCATTTTTGAATGGAATTCTTGAAGAAGTGTATGTTCAACAACCACTGGATTAAGAGATCAAAGATCAAGGCGATATATTTTTAAACTAAGGAAAGCTCTTTATGGACTTAAACAAGCACCAAGAGCTTGGTATGAAACTATCTACGAGTTTCCTAGTGGATAATGGATTTATCAAAGGAACAATCGACAAAACATTATTGAGATGAAAAATGGAAAGAGCACTCTACTTGTTCAGATCTATGTTGATGACATTATTTTTGGATCAGAAAATGAACAATTATGTGAGAAATTTGAAAGTTTAATGAAGAGCAAATTTCATATGAGTATGATGGGAGAATTGAATTATTTTCTTGGATTTTAAGTTAAACAATTAGATGATGGAATTTTCATTCACCAAACCAAGTATACAAGAGAACTTATCAAAAAGTTTGGTATGGAGAAATCAAGCTGGAATTTCTACACCAATGAGGACCAAGATAGGAGCTAGATATGAAGACAAAGAGGCAAAGATATTAATGAAACACTTCTGAGAAGAATGATTGTAAGCCTACTCTTATCTTACTGACAAGTAGACCAGATATATCTTTTCTTTGTTGGTGTATGTGCAAGATTTAGGGTCAAAACCAAAGGAAAGTCATCTCACAGTTGTAAAAAAAACCTGAAATATCTCGAAAGATCTGAGATGAAGTTGAATTTGGTATTCAAAAGAAGTGGAGAATTCAGCGATATCTTATTCGAGACTCAAATTATGCGGGATGCAAAGTGAATGAAAAAGCACCTCAAGCACATATCGGTTATTAGAAATAGACTTGAGTCATGGTTTAGCAAAAAAAAATTCTATCTAAACTTCAACAAATTTAAGGCAGTATATAGCGGTGGAAGTTGTTGTGCTTCACGTATTATGGATTAGACATCAATTAAGAGATTATAGGATAAAGAAGGAACAATTCCCTGATAATGTATGATAACACAAAGCGCCAGTGCAATTCATGACAATCGGGTTTTACACTCAAGGACAAAGCACATTGATGTGCGTCACCCACATTATAAGAGATCATCACGCGGGAGAAAAAGGATATCACGATTCTTTATGTACACCTCGAAGATCAATTGGCGGAATATCTTTACAAAGCCATTGGACAAAGAAATATTTGCCAAACTAAGAACCGAATTGGGGATAATTAAAGTCGATTAAATCGGTTAAGCGGAGAGATTCGTCAAGGGATTAATCTTTGTTATGTTGAGTGCGCTCACTTAGCAGACTAGTCATTCGACATCAACAATCTCAAAGCGATTAGGCAGAATCGAAATTTGTGAGCGATAGTTCACTCTAAAAGCCCGACCTCGACATCGGTTTCTACTCCGATCAACTTTAGTCAAGGTTGACATGATAAAATCACTTAAGCCGGTTATATCGCATTTAATTCTACTTGATTCTTTTTGTCGAATACATTACGTGTACACCCCACTCTTATCGAGCAAGTACATGCATTGAGTTACCCAAAGCATCATGGAATTTGAAAAGTTGTACTAATCAACCTTTGAAGTATATCCTACCTATTTATTCAACCTTACGTTCACACTCTCCTAATCAAAAATTAAAATTATCGGTCTTTCCTACAAACAAATCGGACTTTTCACAATCCCTTTCATTTCAAAATAAAAATTTTGTGTTCCACACCAGAGATATATGGCCACTTCAATGAAATCACAAGAAGAAAGATTGATCACAGTTAGATGAGTTTTCATTCCGAAATTTATGAAGCCAATGTGCAGAGACTCTATTAGCAAGCTACATCCGTGATAAAATCCCGGAAACAACTGTGAGGTTGAGAAACCTATACTGGAAGTTAAGTTCAACAAAGAGCGTGATGTGGAAGGGATTTTGCGATTCTAGGAGAATATGCGATTGATACGAGACTCTCAATCATCTAAACAGTTTATGGAGATGTAATTATTATCAGCGAGCAGGTCATGTAAATCACTATTTGGTTTCACAAATTCATCACAACTGACATCAATAGATTTGACTACACTACCATTGAAAGAGGCGCTTTTTAGTAAGCAACTTACTTTTTCTAAGGAACCAGTAGAAATTGATATTCATGTTGACAAACTCAAGCCAGAATTTGCGCATCACAGCAGATGGCTCAGCAAACATGTCATTGGAAAATCTAAAGGAATTAGTATACTATCCGATGAAAACATTTATCTAATGAACATAATTTGGGATGAACTACAATTCAATTGGGCAGGTTATGTAGTCAATCAGATAAAGAAGCAACACTTAGCTGAATTAGAAAGTGTAAAAAGAGCTCAAGCTGAAGGTCAAGCAACTGTTGGCAGATTCCGACTAAAGAAAACACTGAGTGGAATCATTCAATTTTATCTGGAGACACTCAAGGCAGGGAAGAAAGAAAGACAAACTGCAGAGGAAATAGCAGTTGTCATAAGAACAACTTCCCAACCTAAAGCTCGACGTGAATGACGTGTCTCGACAAGAAAATTTGAACACAAAGGCATCAGCGGAAAAGTGACTCAATAAAGGAAGATCAATTGTAAAGTGATTGTACCAGGAACTTCAAGAGAGAAAGCACCAACTGAGGGGGAACAACAACAACAACTGACAACCAATGTTTCCAAGGAAAATATCTCTGCTGACCATACTTCTCAAATTCCTGAGATCAACCATATTACCCAACCGGTCGGTTTTTTGAAAGGCGATAGAATCTGGTAGTCGATGAAAATGAAGCTTAAACCGGAAGATTCTCGTGATGTTAGTCTCTGCATCAAGATAAACTACTCTTGGAGAAATTGGAAGTAGAGACCTATACACTCTTTGTTTCCTATATCGAGGTTTCTTGAAAATTGGCAAAAGATTCTTTGAACTAGCTAAAGAAGAGAATCGGGCATCATCCACCCACAAGAAGTTATTTCAAAAGAATGATGATGACCATTATGATTCAAGAAAAGAAGTCGATGTGTGACTATTGAGGTTTGCAGACGAGATATCAACCTCAAACCAGCAAACAGCAAAGCGTATAACTTCAACAAGAAGATTTTCCAGTTGGAAATCAGACAACTAACAAACAACAAGCAGCTGATAGAATTGATAATCAACAACTTATGATCATTGAAGATATCACTCAGTTCAAGGATCAAATAGAAGATACATATGATCCTTCCGATATCCTAACAAAGGATGAGTTGGCCAAAGTTCACGAGAACTTGAAGATCGTGCTCAGTCAAAGGGATATACAAAATGGCCTTTTATCAAACATCTCTGGATATCTAGATTATAGAACGAGAACAGATGTCTCAGTTCATGAAAGACGAGATGATTCATAAGTCAAGTTCAAGTTCTGCTTCAGAAATTTTGTTACTTAAACAAAAACTTGAGGACTCAACCGCAGTATACAGGGAAACACATGCACAAGCTCACTCGCATATGAATCGGCATCTACGGGTTAGAAACTCGGCTCAAAGAAGTACTTGCTTCTCAAAGCAAATCTCAACCGATCAAAAGGCAAACCCATGCTCTAGTAGATCAATTATATGATGCCAAAAAGGGAAGTGAAGAAGAAAAGCTGAAGTTACTCGAGGAAAAGAAGCAACTTGAAGAGCGAGTTGGAAAGATACAAATCAGATCCAAAATTCTTACGAGAAGAGAGTTAGCGACGAGCGACACATTGTAAAATATAGTCAACCTGGAGATCGGAGAGCTAAACTCTTACAAAAGGATCTATGGTTAAAGTTTGTCAAAGATCATAATCCTATCAAATCCAAGTACAAGGACAAGGCTTTTGAAGAATCCTTGAACTACTTTCTATCGATGAACTCTACAATCGGAAAATGGCACAACATAAAAGACCAAAAGGATCGAAGACAAACCGGAAAATTAAAGACAAAGCGAGCAGGATGAAAGGCGTGTAGTAAATTTGAGAAATACTACGTTAATGAATCAGCTTTACCAAAGTTAATCTTATAGAGGAAATGGAAAGAAGGAAGTCAAGTAGACTACAACAAGACCTTTTCTAAGGAAGACTCCAAGCTAGAATATGATTATCATCTACACGATAGAGAGATGAAGTTTATTTCAGTCACACAAAAAGCACATAAAAAGGCTTAGTCTTTAGTCAAAATTCATTTGAACAAAATGTAACCATTCCAGTTTTTGCGTATACTAATGAGATCCAGTTTCCAGTTTTACATTGTTTTACATTGTTTTGATCTTTAAGATTTTTCTTTTAGGGAGAGTTTTGGCATCATCTAAAACGGGGAAATTGTTGGAAATAAAATTTATGTTTTGATGATAATTCATCATATTTATTCAAAGTATTATCTTAACCTCATTGATGAAGTCTTTGAAGCCAGTTGTTATTATGAATAGCTAAATGATGTCTAGAAATGAATGTTTTAGGTTTTACTGAAGTCGATATTTGTATAAGTTACATCAGACAAGCTGAAAGCCCAGAGTCATCTAAGCCGGAAATCACTAAGACAAACAAGCGGCTCGGAATACACCGGCATTGAGGCTAAGAAAATAAGTTCTCCGAGGACACAGACTAGGATTGGATTATTTAAGACTTAAGGCGAGGTTCAAACTCGCTTTGTGAAGACCGAAGGCGAGGTTCAAACTCGATTATGAAAATTACAAGTCGAGACTATGAAGTTAGACTTCAGGCAAGTTTGTGGTGACCTGAACTGACTTTATTGATCTTGTATGAAGACCTAAGATTCATAAGGACAATGAGTTCTTAAAAGATATTAACTTTTGGTGTACTCTGATTAAGTGAATTATAATCAGATGTAAACTGTAGTACTGATATTTGAAGAAGAGTAAAAATCTCAGTTAATGCTCCAAGTTAGTCAAGAAATTGACAACTGATAAACTCAATATAAAACTGATCAGGAAACTCAGTTTTACAAGATAGTCATCCAACAAGCGGTTATGCGTCGAGCGTTTAAAAGAGGCGATTTTATTGGATGGAGGAGTTCTTGGCATTGATCGAGCGGTCGAGAGAAAATATAGCCGTTACAAGGTAGACGTTGATACAGTTCGAATTCAAGCCAGATGAACGATGGATCTCACACTATAAATAGAGGACTTTGCACCTAGGATTATAATAATGAAGATTTAACAAATTTACAAGCATTTTGTGCATTAGTCTTTTTATTTGAATTGCTATCATATCAGTGCTATAACAAGACCACATCTAGAATTTCTTCAAGTGTTCAAGCTACACAGAATTTATCAAGATTCAGACACTTTGAAGAACCACAAACAAGAATCAATTTATTGATTCTCGCATTAACTTTGATTCTACATCAAAGGTTTTAGGCGTAAACAAACCGGGAAGGTTTAAGCCAAGGGCAAGATTGTTACAAAGCGCTTCGGGTAGACTGTGTTTGTGGTAGTAGGTGAGTGAAGAGGCATACATAACCCTTCAAGGACCAGCATGTTCAAGCAATTGAAGGAGCAGCAATTCTACCATTCTACAAGCTTTGTTTAGATAGTGAAGCTAAGGGATTAGCCAAGGACTATTGTTTAGAGACTTTTTGTAACTTGATTCACCTCGAGAAGTTCCTAGTGGAATTTTCCTCCACACCTGTGAAGAGAGGGGCGTGCAGATTACACCACCTCGGAACCTCTCTAATTCTTGTTTATTTACTTTAACGCACTTATTTACTTACTCAACATTTATTTACAAAGCATTCGAAATTTATTGTTATACATTTCATGATTCACAAACCGACATTCTTGAATTCCCAGTTTAACTGCCTTTCGGCTTTCATGGAATAACAAGATCAAGAAAAGGCTGAAATTATATCCGCCGCGGTTGACTCGAGTTTAAGCTTAAGTCAGTTTGACTTGAACTTCGGCTTTGTCGACAACTCCACACAAGTTTTAACTGAACTTTAATTTGTTTTAAATCCAGTTTTTGGTGACAAGTTTATTCACCCCCTCTTTAAACCTGTGTTAGCCTTTCCAAGGGACCAACAAATACACCTTTTAAAATTCACTAAATGAATTTATCTGATAGTCCGATATCATCTTTTGTAAACTAAGTATGGTCATCTCTCGTTCAACACGAGTGACATCCGTGACATACCTATACTATGAAACTTAAGTTTTTAAAGGCTCAAGGGAAAAATCTCTTCCGAAAAAATTAATTGTATTCTTTTGATAATTACAACGTACTTGTTACTTCTGTTGGAAAGGTGTCCTAAACCCAATCGGGTTGGACCAGATCCGACCGGGTCGGGTCATTTACAGTGTATTTAGTTCATGTAATAACTTTATTATGATTAATAAAAGCACTTATGTTATTATATATATTGTTTTTCTTCATATTTGTTGTATATATATAGTAACGTCCCTAGTGTCAATCTGTGATAGAGAAACCATGATAGTGATTATGGTTGATGAGATCTCTAATCACTATAACAAGATTGGTACTTAAATGTCTCTTGTCTTATGTATTATCAAATGAGACATTGATAGCATAATCAGCCTAGCACGTATTGGATGTCTTCTATCTTTTAGAAGGTAGGGATAGATCTCATCTATCAAAGTGTAGGGACACTTGGCCTGTACGTGGACGTGTATTAGAGAATGCGTACGTTAGACTGAACCACTTACATTAAGTGTCACACTATGTGGCAGTTGTGTAATTATCCTTTTGACCGGAGTCTTCCTGGCATCACGGTGTGGATTGTCATGCTTTGCGCTATTGAGATTTCTCTCCTAACTACGGACGATCATGAGATAGTGATTGGGTATGATATTGAAGCATCACGGAGTATCTACGTGATTGGTCGATCCGGGAATCACGTATCCATGATTGTGGATCGAATATCCGAAATGGCCTTCTTAAGGCGGAATGTCCAGCTCTCGAGAATCTTTGCAAAGTGGGAGTAAATGTGTTATTCAGAGAGCATGATATCCAGATTATAAGATCACGATCGTTAATGTATATTGACACTTGGAGATAATGATCGTATGGATATTAATACGTGATAGGATTGTAAGTTACACGAGTAACTTCTTCACATGAAAGGTAGTAGTCATTGCTTTTGACTCTTCCGATGATGATTGGGGAATCACGGTGTGTTGCTAGGCGCTATCCCGTGATCGTTAGAGTATGAAGGCATTTTAGTAAATTGCACTCTTGTGTCTACTGACCAATATATTCGAAGTCTATCGGGTCACACACATATGAACATCAGTCGGGATTAAAATCTGGTTATAGTTGATAATCAAATAAAGAAAGTTTATCTACAGACTATAAAAGGTTATAATTGGTAAATTAATATTGTGGTATTTATTTATTATGAATAAATAAATACAAGATATTAATTATATATAAATTATATTAGTTAAAGAATATTCCGGAAGCCAATTAATTGGCATATGGGGCGCCACAATTGAGTGTATAAGATACACTTGATTGTGCACTTTAATTAATAAGATTGCCATAATATTAATATAAGATATTAATTGATTTTGTAAAAATAGATTTATGGTAATAAGATAATTATAATCAATATAAGATATTGGCAAAATAAATTATAATTAAAGAGATAAATCAATCTAGTTGATTTTCCTTATTTTATTGGAAAAAGGTTTTCTTCTCCTACACACGTGTAGAGTGTGACTTTTGACTATAAATAAGAGGTGGGTGTCAAGCTCTTTGTACAACACAATTACAAGAGCTCATAGATTTCTTGTGTAAAATGAGAGCTATCCATAGTGAGTTTGTGAGGAAGAAAAGCGGTCAGCTCTAGCGGCGGAGTTTTTTCCGATAACAATCCAAGGAGGATTTGATGGAAATCAGGGTTAAAATTATTAACTTTCGATGCCTCTTAACACACTAGCAAAGAGAACTAGGTTCAATTGTAGTATAGCTTGGAGATAAATTAAAGTCGATCTCACGAGACTCGGCACAAATAAAACACAACTTTATCCTATTAGAACTAAATTAAAAGGCGGTCTACGACCAACTAAATCTGAGAAAATAAAATGGTGACAACCACAAGACACAAAGACCACAAAGCATGGACTCAAAGACTACTAAAACCACGGATAATACGGTTGATATTATCTAAACAAATAGTATTGATTAACGTTAGTAGATTATAACTCCCCCATGTGAACTAGGGCGATAAAGCGAGACAAAACAAGCGTTAAAGATTAATTATTATGACTCACGGGGAGTCATCCCCTAGGTAGATTTAGCTCCGATTAGGCCATCTAAATCATCGTGCCTCCGTTACGTAACCCGACTTTTTAATGCCTCCATCTCATATAACTTCAGACTAGGGATGCCGGTATAAAAGCGTAACCTCGTCTAAGCAACATTCCTAGGGTAAGGCGTACTTCTTAGATGCCGATTCAATCTATATCCTAAAAGTAACAATCACTTTTTGGGTTTCATGTTAAATTATGATGACAAATAATTAAGTTGATCGAGGTTTAATTACTCGTTTTAATTCCAATTCGAGAGAATCTGTAGTCGAAGCCGATCATAATATTGCCCCTACCACATTACCACACTCGGTCGCATCGGGCAGCGTGGCACTCGGGCGACCGAGTGACATAATAAAGTCGACCGAACAGTTACGTGCCGGAACAAATCATGATTACTTCTTAACATTTTCTAACCTAAACACATGGGTTCGTAAGTTAATTCACATCACGCAATCAATACAAATAAAAAAACTACTCCATAATAAAACACATCGATCTACAAATAAAGATTGCATAATTGAATAGTCATACCCTGCGAAGGCGAGAGTGACTCACTCTTTTAATGCGCTCCTAATCGGGAGAATCCGATGAATCCACAATGAGCGAACATAAAGAAAATAAAACTAAAGACTTAAAAGCTAAAATTGTATGAATTGTTTTGTGTTGTAGTGGTGTGTTTTCTCGGTATCGTAGCTGCTTTGTTTATATAGGAGTTGCTTAGCCGACATAGGGAGAATCGGAAGATTGACATGCATTTTCAAATTAAGGTGACTTGTTCCCCCACTCCATGCTTTTGAATTGATCACGATTAATCTTTTCTTCAATGCTCACGATTTTCTTCTCTTTTATCTTGAGATTTCTTGATTTACGTGATAATTATCTTCCCGATTCGTCATGATCTGCCAAAATCGAGTATTTATCACACAATTAATTGCTCTTTTATAATAAAAATAGCTAAATACCAATTATCACATTAATAATCACTTATCATTAAATAATAAATATAAACACGTGATTTAATCACGAAATATATATAATTAACTCCGATTTAAGGTTATAATTGATGACATAAATAGGTATATTTTAACCGTCATCAAAATGCCCCACTTAAACTTTGCCGTCCCGAACAAAGCATCAATGTCATTCCCAAGACAACATTTTCTATGGTCAACTCATTACTACACAAGAAACCGAGTCAACTCATACTAGTCATGCTCGTAAGATAAGCATTATTCACTACTAGCGCTATGAATCCGAGTGATTGTGTGCATGTGCGTTGGTTTATATAAATGTAGCAAGATTAGAAGCTTATCTTTGGACTTCATATCTAAATTCACCAACATCGGCATTCATACTTCTTATGCCTCATGATGGATTTAAAGCACTAGATCAATAAGCAAGAGCGTATCTATAGGGTTTTGGACTTGGAGACCGAGTACTACTCAAAGCCTCTAAAAATTAGAAATTTTTTTCAATTTTTGTATATTTTGAATACTACTAATCTCAAGGAAGAAAACTTTTCATAGAGTATCCCCATCTTAGATTAAGCATGGCATCGAATATTACCACATGGCGGGCTACTTTGGTAATGTTACTACAAGCCAGTGTTTTAATACATTGTCCAAAACAGTGCGTCCCAAGCTTATTACTCCGCTTTTTGTTGGCTAGAAGATTCGAATACATCGATCGACAAATATCGACACTGAGTCCTCATAACCAATTATCATGCAATGTACACATACTTCTTTCAATTATTATAGCTCATTGTGAGTACTAGCGATTCATATGTTGAGTAGTTGAACAATACTGACTTACTTGCAATTGTTGGCATGAATATCCTTAAGTTTACTAACAATTTATACAGAAAAGTATAATATGACCACGTACTCATACAACTTGGTTCCTTTCCTATCAATTCTAAGTATAAGCACTTCACAAGTTTAAGAGGTGCGAGTTAACCAACTTGGCATTTATCCATAAATTTTAAATTTGGCTCAATATTGTCTCGATATTCCGTTCCCCTTGGCTTTTTCAACATATAGCAACATAGCACAATATATAGCTAAGTCCCCGCCCCACTTAAACATGGCATTGTCCTCAATGACAAAAAATAAATGAGTTCAAGATGAAAGACTTAGCTCGGAAAGCGGCTCCCAAGTAAAGGAACAATATCGAGTAATCGTCGGCGCAGCGTGGAGAGCGGAACACATCTGTATAAACAAACAAGCTCCACGAAATGCGTCAAATACCATGTCTATGGAAGTTATAAAATAACATTAGCATAATTAGATATAGATATCTAAAAGCGATTTAAGCCACTTTATTTTATCTGCCATGAACAAGACAAAAGATTTAAACCTAAATAAAAACTCACATGGCGGCTATCAAGGAAAAAACCTGCGTTTATTATTCGAACTTAGACTCGAACATGGCGAGATGAAAAAAAAACCGTGATAGGCGCATGCTCACTTTTATTAACAAGAAAAACGAAAAAGATAGTTATTGGTAGTAGTTCTAAGTTTATATGTGCTAAGCTCGAGCTCGGCTCAAGATGGTTTATTCATGACGGGGTCGTCGAGGTACAAAACCTCCTCTTCGCTAGGCGGTAGCGGAAGCCCGTGATAATGTATCACGATGTCCATTGACCGGCTCGAGGAAGGAATGACTTATTTGTACTTGAAATGGGCCACACCATCTTGATTTCCAACTTACCGGGAAGAGTCTTAGCGCGGGTGTACGAGAGAACCGGATCACCCTCTTGAAAGGTCCTATCCGGAATCTTCTTGTCATGGAACTCTTCGATGCGCTCCTTGAAAATCTTGGCATTCTCGTATGCCTCTAAAGCGAAACTCCTCCCGAGCGAGTTAATTCCCAACATCCCTCTTCTCACGGCCAATCTCATCAAAATTTAGCATCCTTATTTGCCCACATGGCACAGTGCTCGATTCCTACTGAGTAGATGACATGCCTTTCCAAAAACAATCCTATATGGTGACTTTCCAATCGAGGTTTTATATCACGATCCTATAAGACCATGCAAAGCGTCATCTAAAGCGTATTGACCAATCCCCTTCCCCAGTCGTATTGGCAAGTTTTCTCGAGGATACGCTTTATCTCTCGATTGGTGACTTACCTACGCATCCCATTTAGTGCAGGGGTGATATCGATTTGCTAGCTTATATATCGAACCCGTATTTAATCATGACCTTTCAAAGGTTTATTGCAAAATGACTACCATTGTAAACATAATGCATACTAGGCGTCCCAAACCTTTTAAAAATGTTCTTCTTCAAGAATCTAACCACAACCACTAGCATCGTTAGTAAGGAAGCAATGGCCTCAACCCATTTGGATACATAATCAAATGACAACTAAGATATCTCGGTTTGAATAATGATGAAGTGAAGGGTCCAACAAAATCTATCCCCAAACATCAAAAGCTCCACTTCCAAGATGCTCTTGAGTGGCATCTCATTCCTCGGCGAAATATTTGTCATTTGACAAACATGACCAGGCCTTTGCATATTGGTGTGCATCCTTAAACAATGTCGGCCAATAAAAACCGCATTGGAGGAGGACCTTAGCAGCGGTTTTTCTCCCCGTAGTGTCCTCCAACTTCATAGGAATGACAATGCTTGAGGATATCATTATATTCTTCTTCGGGCACACATCTTGAAAAATATTATCGAGATCCTAGCTTAAATAAATAAGGCTCATCCCAATAATAGTGTCTAAGATCTTTAAAGAAATTTTTTTCTTTCTTGCAGTGAGATTCGGTGGTAGGTATTTTGCGGATAGATAATTGACAAACAAACTAAACCATGGTTGCTTCTTATATTCACAACCTCTTATTCCTTGAAGAAGCTGCGACCATGATCATCATGTCCCCGATGGTGGTGATGGAGAAGAGTTGTTCATCGGGGAAAGATTCTCCTATCTCGGGTAATTCCCTCACCATCCTCTAATTGTAAGCGCGATAGATGATCGGCCTGCGTTCTCACTTCCTTTCTTATCTAGGATATCTCGTCAAATTCTTGCGGCGGTAGAATCCATCTCAATGATCTCGGCTTTGAATCTTGCTTTGCTAGGAGATACTTAAAACCGCGTGAGTGAGTCCACCGCGGTGACTTTTAGATCCCACTAAGTAAGATCTAAACTTGTCAAAGGCAAAGATAACGGCCAAAAGTTCCTTCTCCGTTGTGGCGTAATTTCTTTGGGCAGCATTCAAAATCCGACTTGCATAATAGATAGGTCGAGAAGATCTTATCTTTTCTTTGACCCAAAGCGGCGCCCTCTGACGATATCACTTGCATCACACATCGGCTCAAGCGGAAGATCCCAATCGGTGCGACCCGAGCAGGTGCGATGTCAGTCTCACTTTTTATTTCGTTGAAAGCTTTTATGCCTTTCATTAGAAAACCACGAATGGCACATCCTTGGCCAATAATTCGGTAAGAAGTCTGAGAGACGAGGAAAAGTCCTTGATAAACCTACGATAAAATCCGGCGTGGCCTAAAAAACCTACGCAAATTTTAAGATTAGTAGGTGGAGTAATTTCTCGATCACCTCGACTTTGGCTCTATCCACCTCTATACGTTCTTTGATATACGGTGGCCCGATACTATACCTTCCGTAACCATCAAATGACACTTCTCCCGATTAAGCACAAGATTAGTCTCTTCCCGTCTCTTCCAATACTAGTGCTAGATGGTGTGAGACATGAATAAAATCGTCTCCAAACACGGAGAAATCATCCGTAAAAGATTTCGAAGTCTTTCGCCATATCCATAAATAATGACATCATACACCGTTGAAATGTTGGGGGGGCCGTTACCTGATCCGAATGGCATTCGATTATACGCAAATGTCTCATATGGGCATGTAGCGTTGTTTTCTCCACGATCTTGGGCGAGATGTGGATTTGATAATATCGAATAACCGTCAAAGAAAACAATAGAAAGCGTACCATTTCGATCTACGAGCATTTGATACGATGAAGGGAAGAGGAAAATGGTCCTTCGAAAGTTGCATCATTTAGTTTCCTAAAGTCTATGCATACTCGATGACCCAGTGATTAGCCTCGCAGGAATTAACTCATTCAACTCATTGGCTTGCACCGTCAATCCTCCTTTTTGGAACTACGTGGATAAGGGCTAACCCGTTAAGCTATCGACCAATAGGAAATATAATTCCCATTTCCAACATTTTTATAACCTCATCCCTAACCACTTCCTTTAATTGTAGGGTTAAAAGCGCCTGCGAGGTTGTGCAACACAGCTTTCTTTTCGGGGTCCACGGAGATCTTGTGCATACATCAGCTAGGACTAATGCCATAGCGTCGTTTATGGTCCATCAATTGCTCCAGCAGTACTCTCGGAGAACTCTCATAAGTTTCTCTTCTTGTAAGTCCGTCAAGGAAGAAGATATGATCGGTGGCAAGGTCTCATCTTGAAGAAACACATACTTCAAATTCGCGGGAAGAGGTTTTAAAGTCAAATTTGTGGGAGGTTCTTGAGGAGGTCTTCAACTTCGACCAGTGAGTTTGAGTTCGAAGTACTTATGCCACGTTGGTCTATGATAGAATCTTTCAATCTCATGACACTTACTTCCTCTCTGCAGGCCTTGGGGTCACTACTACTACATCTGGCCATATCATGCTACTCCTCTCCTCACTAAACTACTCGTGTACTTGACATCTTTAACTGTACAAGGCGACGTCAAGAAATCCTTGATACTTTCATGTTGTTGAAATTCTTGAAACGATCCTATCAATGGAATCCAACATGAAACATGCATCCTCCATCATCGAGGTTGCTTCATAGTGTCGAAGACATTGAATGCAACTCTCTCTTCGTTCACTCTTAATACCAACTTCGCCTTTGTAAAGCATCAATTAGCGTTCTACTGAGTGGCCATGAAAGGTCTCACTAATATCAATGGCGCCGTGCGTTAGCTTCCATATCTAATACCACAAAGTCGACGAGGAATACAAACTTTTCAACTCTTACTAGCACATCCTCAGCCACCACTTACGGTTCTTTACTTGAGCAGTCAGCTAATTGCAATGTGATTGAAGTGCTACTTAAGATCTTTCATGCACAGCTTCCGAAAAATAGCGATTGGCATCGGAGTTCACGCTTGCTCCTAGATCACACAAAGCTTTGTTGGACATACGTTACCTATAGTGCCAGGGAATGAAAGCTTCCCGGATCTTTGCATTTTGGGGTAACTTATGTTGAAGAATGGGTGAACACTCCTCATTTAAGGCATATGGTCTCTAAATCTAAAAGTTTCCGTTTAGTTGAGGAGGCTGCGTCTTTTAAAAACTTGGTGTACTCGGGCATTTTATTAGTGCTTCAACTAGAAGGTATATTGATTTGTAACACTAAACATATCCCACGAACTTCTTATACCTCTTATTATCAAACTTAGGCTTCGGTTTTGGTGGAGGATAAAGGTAGAGTTGAAGAGGAGTGAAACATCGGTGAAAATTGGATACTTATTATCGTAAAAGTTCAACTCTAGGGCCATTTGAGTTCTTTACTCGTTCTTTGCTTTCAGAGCAAAGTCTGGAGAGTATTAGTCTTATTGCTTAGCTCACCATCCTTATTCTTTGTGACTTTTTCTTTCTCTTGCAAGGATGGTGGAGTTACCTCCTTTCCACTTCTTGTCATGATCGCGTTCAAATCCTTAGAGTTCTTTTTCGGTGTTGCTTGGCAGCCTCCGGGAGAGTCTAGTTGAGACTTGCTCGGCTAGTTGTCCTACAGTGCGTGAGATTTTTGAACTAAAGCTTCACGATTGGTTACTTTAGCATCTGTCTTACGACAATATTGGCTAAAGTTAGTGGCTAACTTCGACCATAGATTTTGAAAGTTGACCCGTATTATCGTGTGACATTACTCGAGTTTTCTCGCGACTTCCCAGCCAAAAGTTTTGAAGTAACTTTGTGGTACATAAGTGGTAGCGGTTTAGGCCGCTCTCGTGGCATTAATGTCGCTATATCGGAATCCGGGATGGTTATGATTGAGCTGTACCCTCACGAGCATAATTGGCTACTTGATGCGGCGTTCTCAACTTTGAGGTGCTACACCGATTCAGGTCCCTTTCTCTACTCTTGTCATCTCTCTTGCATCCACATCTGCCTTAAGCGTTGATACTTGAGAGAAAGTTGTTCTAAGATTTTGGTATATGCCTATTATCCGAATATGTCGTGACCATCTTCCACGATGTTATGTCATTGCCTCCACAATTGGCTATTCATATTTATTTACTCCATCTTCCTTGTGCCTCCTCGAGGAGATAAAAAAGAACAAGCGACGCTCCATTGTTGGAGGCGTCTACTCCAATTTTCTCGGTCTCTCTCAGCCCATGGTAAAAAGTTTGCATTAAAAAGCCAAGAGAGATGTCATGATGAGGTTTGCTTCCTTCGTAGCTTCAAGCGGCTCCCGAAGCAGTCAAAACTCTCCCCGAGGTTATTCTTTGAGAAATCCTAGGATGTCTTGGCGTAACTTGAGTTTTTCCCAAGAAATACTTATTCATGAATTTTTACAGCAGTTGTTCCCAAGTAGTGATAGATCCGACCTCACAAAGAGAGAAGCCATTGCTTAGCTTTATCTTTCAAGGTGAAAGGAAAAGCTTAAGGCGAATGTTACCTCACGGGATTAATTAGTTTCAACTGTGTTTGGCGATTTCAAGAAATTCGTCACGTGAACACCAAGGGATCCTGTTTTAGTTCCATGAAAAGTGGAATAGTTGGTCACCATTTGAATTACATTAGGCTAGGGTGATAGACTTCCGCGACATCTTGCGGTAACTACGATAAGTGAGGAATAAATTGTTCAATAATTAGGCGTTGCATAACTTTGCAAAGTGCGCCTCGCTCCGTGAACTAGGGCTTAGTTTCCATTATTAGCATTCGCATTCACATTGTGGCATTATTGATACTTGAGTTAATAACGGGATTAGGTACTGGTTTGGATTGACGGATTGCCTTCCATTTCACGTTTGATTGAATGCTCGGGAATGATCGGTTGTATATCCTTCTTCCACTCCTTTCGCTTTCCTCAAGATTTGGATCCTCTTCTCTCCTTGTTGCCCGATTTCCTAGCTAACTTCCCCATTCCTTTCTTAATTTTACTATCTACTAGGATTATAAGGCTCAAGCGGTTCCTTGATTTCGAGTAGCGTACTATAAAATAATAAACAACAATAAAACAATTAATCACTAGTAAAGGCTAGGCCTTTAACTAACTAACTAAAGCAGACTTCGAAATAAGTTTGAGAAAAAAGCGTAAATAAAGCGACGAGAATTCTATAAAACTAAAGGCCAGAATCGAGAAAATAAATTCTCGGTCGGCCGAGAGAGTACGTGGTTGATCGACGAGCGTTATTTTTATTTATAAAGACAACTTATTTAATATCAGGACTCTTGTTACCAGTTATTCACGAATCGGTTCTAACAAAATAAGCTATATCTCAATTTAATGACTCGAGTCCCAGCGTGGCGCCTAAAAACTTGATGGAGAGTGAGGTTAAATTATTAACTTCGATGCCTACTAACACACTATTAGCAAGAGAACTAGGTTCAATTGTAGTATAGCCGGATAAATTAGAAAGGCTTTCGATCCCACGAGACTCGGCACAAATAAACACAACTTTATCTATTTGAACTAAATTAAAGGCGATCTACGACCAACGCTAAATGCGAGAAAAATAAAATAGTGACAACCACAAAGACACAAAGGCCACAAAGACGGACTAAAGACTACTAAAACACGGATAATGCAGTTTGATATTATCTAAACAAATAGTATTGATTACGTTAGTAGATTATAACTCCCCCATGTGAACTAGGACGATAACGAGACAAAACAAAGCGTTAAAGATTAATTATTATGACTACGAGTCATCCTCAAGGTAGATTTAGCTCCGATTAGGCCATCTAAATCATCGTGCCTCTTATACGTGACTTCGCTTTTTAATGCCTCCATCTCATATAACCGACACAATTACGAGACTAGGGATGCCAGGTATAAACCGTAACCTCGTCTAAGCAACATTCACAGGGTAAAGCGTACTTCTTAGATGCCGATTCAATCTATATCCTAAGTAACAATCACTTTTTGGGTTTCATGTTAAATTATGATGACAAAAATTAAGTTGATCGGGTTTAATTACCGTTTTAATTCCAATTGGAGAGAATCGCGTGGTCGAAGCCGATCATAATATTGCCTACACATTACCACGCTCGGTCGGCAGGCAGCGACCTTTCCGACCGGCGACATGTTCAGTAAATCGACCCGAACCTGTTCTAAATGCGGAACAAATCATGATTACTTATTAAACGTTTCTAACCTAAACACATGGGTTCGTAATTAATCTACACATCGCAATCAATACAAATAAAAGCTACTCTCATAATAAAACACATCGAATCTACAAATAAAGGGTGCATAATTGAATAGTCATACCCTCGAAAGCAGAAGTGACTCCCACTCTTTAATGCTCGCTCCCTAATCGGAGAATCGATGAATCCACAATGAACGAACATAAAGAAAATAAAACTAAAGACTTAAAAGCTAAAATTGTATGAATTGTTTTGTGTTGTAGTGGTGTGTTTTCTCAGCATCGTGGGCTGTACTATTTTATATAGGAGTTGTAGCCGACATAGAGGAGAATCTGGAAGATTGACATGCATTTTTTTCAAGTTGAAGGCTCAGGTGACCGAACCTACACGCTCGATCGACCCGAATGGCATGGCCTCGGTCGACCCGAGCCTCCTATTTCACAGCGTTTCAAATTCGGTTAAAATTCGACTTGTTCCCCACTCAAATTGCTTTTGAATTGATCAAATTAATCTTTTCTTCAATGCTCCGATTTTCTTCTCTTTTATCTTGAGATTTGCTTGATTGCGTGATAATTATCTTCCCGATTCGGTCATGATCTCGCAAAATCGGTATTTATCACACAAATTAATTGCTCTTTATAATAAAAATAGCTAAATACCAATTATCACATTAATAATCACTTATCATTAAATAATAAATATAAACACGTGATTTAATCAGAAATATATATAATTAACTCCGATTTAAGGTTATAATTGATGACATAAATAAAGGTATATTTTAACCCGTCATCGTGATTCCGGCAAGTGGGAACCGTGCCGGATTAGCGATAGAGGCCGGATGGCGTGGGCCCGGCTTGCGCCTTTGAACTACTCTCCATTGGCGGTCAAATCGGCGATCTTATAGATCATCAGGTATAACCGTCAAACTACTTAACGATGTTTGTTGCATTAAGCGAAGATCGATCTAAAAAAGAAATCAAATTGTAAATTCATTTGCGTTAAATTAGTGATTTCCTAACAAAGGGTATCGAGAGCAGTCTTGAGCTTAAGCAATAAGCATAATTTAATTCACGTAGTATTTAATCATCAGATCACGTGGATTTAAATCACGAGGCGTTAAAACAAAAAAAAATTGGGTTTTATAGGGGCTCTAATGCATTGGCATGGCGGTTCTCCTTCATGCTGTGCGGCAGTGGCCTTATGGCTGCCGTCCGTGCTGCCTGTCCTCTTCCAATGTGGGTGATTGACCCGTTTCGGGCGTTTATGATTTATATTGTGCATAGATATCTCGATTTGTTTAGTTGTGTCTATATGGCCAGCCTTGATGGTTCGAATAGTTTGGGTGAATCGGGGAAGCCAAATATAATGTTGGCATTTTCAAATTTTGATTTGGAATAGGCCGAGACCTCTTCAAATATTTGATTTGTAAAGGCCTAGGCTCAGGCTACTCTCCAAATATTGATTTGGAAAGTGGCCGGGCATAAACAAAATTATTTGGTCTTTCCAAATATTTGATTTGGAATAGGCTAGCGCAGTGACAACAAAATTTTGATTTTGGAAAGTGGCCAACTCTACCCAACTAGTTTTGAAAAGGAAACAAATAGGAGACTTTATAATTTTAATTTATTTTGAAAAGTTCAAATTTAATTGAAATTAAAATGGATTTAAAATTAAATACAATTTTAATTTTAGATTAAGTCATATAATTAATTAAATGTTATTTAATTATTTGACCGTGATAAAATAAGAGCAGTAAGTAGTTAAAATTAGAATTTAATCTTTTTCCCAAGATAAAAGTGTATGAATTAGATGGTGTAGATATAATGCGATTATATGGACCCCGATTGATCATTATTTCGGTAATAGGATAGATGGAATGTTTTTCTTTATGTTTTTTTTGAAAAATTGTCCTCGAGCGTTATGAAGAACATGACCTAGTTTCATTTTTGCATTTTATCTCATTCCCGTTAGCTCCCGGTGTGCGGCCGGGTGTAATTATGTATTATGTAACAAGAATGGAGCAAGAAGTAGAAGATGATGAGGAGATAAAGAACTCCATTAGCGTCACGACAACAAAGATTATATTGGTGTTGCGAGGATGTCCTTAGTTTGTGACCAGCGGTTTTCGTCAATTGTGATTGAAACCGCACTCCAGGAAAAAGTCCATGATCATCTTGACAGGTTATTTTGTGCAGCGGAATGTTGTGTATGTTTTACTTTATGTGATATAGTAGTAATATGCACCACATTAGATGAGACCATAATTAAACCAAATTAATTAAGTGATTTAATTTAAAATTACTCCCATATAAAAATCAAGTTTAAATTGCTCTCCCATATTATAACGACCGGTGAAGAGCCGCTTGTTAGGACCCAACTCACCGTACCAAAGCCAGGGGTTGAGCCTACACTTAGGTATATAAATGCAAGTATCAGAGATATGATCGAAAGAGATCTCATGAATATTGTGGGTTATGACTGAAACAGAAATTCTCTCGACCACCAATCAGCGCGGAGTCGTTTGGATTTCTAGAGGCAAGCGGTTTGACTATTTTAATAAGATGAAATATTGTCAAAGAGTTGGTGGTCAAAAAACAAGAATTAAATATAAAGATATGATCGACAAATCGATTTATCCACCTATTTTAATCTATTTTGGCCCATTGGCCTAAAAGTTGGGGGTCGAGGTACTTGGATAGGATCTTGCCCACTAAAGAAATTATTTTCTTGAAAGCCAATTAGGAGTAGTTGGCTAGTGGGAGTAAAAACCTTATAAAGTTTTAAGTGCAAATTTGAGGTTTTATACATGAGCTTTTACTTATTCTATCTTTATTTATTGTTGTAGAAAATGTCAAACAAATTGAACTCTTCGTTTTATCATCGAAAACAAGCTTGACGAAACTAATTTTCTCGATTGGGAAAGAAACCTCAAAATCGCTTTGAGGCACCACGAAGATTTGCTATGTCTTGAGACGCAGGCCTACGTGAAAAGCCCAGCGAGGGTTCGACTCTCTGATCTTTGTCGAGAAGTACAACAAGCACTATTACAAAGTGATCTTGATGCTACACATGTATCATGCCTGCTCCCATGACACCTGAAGCTGCAGCTTGACGTGGAGTCTATGGGCGCCTACTGCTGGTCCCGTGGAAAGGCTAACTTGAGTTTAGAGGGGTGAATAAACCTATCACCGAAAACTAATCCTGAAGTGGAAAGCCTCAGAGGCGAATTTTTAAAACTCAAAGCGATCTTCGGTTTAGTTTTGTTCCTTGTCCCATAACTTGTGTGTAGTTGAGTTAGCTCAAGCCCGAATATAAGTCAATGCTAACTTATATTTAGTCTTGTTAGCCTAGCGACGGATAAATATTAGCCTTTAAAAACTAGTTAACTTAGTTTTGAGATGAAAACTACATAAATATAACTATAATAAAGTAAATGAATCGTCAAAAAGTAAATAGACAAGATTTATAGAGTTCCGGTGGTGTAATCCTGTCAATCATCTCTTCCCGCTGTGATGCTGGGAAAAATTCCATAGAACTTCTTTGAGATGGCCCGGTGACAAAAGTTAAGGCAAAGAAAGTAGTCCTTGACTAATCACTAGCTTCATATCTGAAACACTTATAAGAGCGAGGTGGGATTGCTGCTATTCAAGCTGTGCTTGAGACCACTTGGTCCTTAGATGTTGGGGAATTGCACCTCTTCACCACTCATCCACAAACCACAGTCTCTTCACGATCAAGACTCAGCTATCCTTCACACCTACTTGGTGTTTCACGATCCCTAAACCTTTGATAAAATCAAAGTTGAGACTTTGAATCAATAACTATGATTCAAGCGTGATTTGAGCTTTTATTACGGATGATTAATTTAAGCCACGGCTGCAGATTTCTTCAAATGTTGGATCTTGAATCTTCTTGAATATGCTTGAACACAGTGAAGAAATTTCTTGATTTTTGCAATTAAGTACTTAGCGAGGTATTCTTTTGGATTTGGCTTTCCCCCTCAATTTGATCTTTCTTGACTAGATAGATTCCTTTAATTTTCTTGCTTTATTATCGCATTATACCCGCACTCTGTTTTTGATGTTGTAGAGGTAGTCTATTATTTATAGGGGGTTCATTCAACGTTAAATCACCCGCTTGTAACAGCTATATTTTCCTCTTAGATCTTTGTGTGTCGATTTCCTTCTATCAATGAAATTGCTTTCTTTACAACGTCGATTTATGTCACGATCGATTTTGTTGGATGGTTGACTTATAAAACTCGGAGTTTTTCATTTGTCAGATTTCTAATCGACTTGGAGCATTAATCGAGATTTTACTCTTAACTTCAAATATCAAGTACTCCTGGTTCTACCGTCGATTATAATTGACTTAATCAGAGTACACCATGACTCATTATCATCTAAGAATTCATTGTCCTTATGATTCTTAGGTCTTCATCCTAAGATCCATAAAGTCAGCTTCCAGTCACCACAATCTTGCTCAAGTCCAACTTTACTGATCTCGATTTGTAATCTTCTATAAGCCGAGCTTTTGAACCCTCGCTTCTTTTTTCTTCAATAGCCGAGTCTCATGTCCTCGATTCTTTAGTTTTTCTAGATTAGCCAACTTAGTCTGTTTTTCCCTCGTTGAACTTATCTTCTTCAATCTTCCTCGTTGGTGTGCTCTCTATTGTAGCTTCTTGTAGAATCTCACCTAGATTAAATCTTAGTTTCTTCATTTTTGATTCCACTCAGAAGCTATTATAGTGCTTATGCTGATTTAACTTACACAAATATCGAGACTACTGCAATAAATCCTATACATTTTATATCTAGACTTCTTTTTGCTTTTACTTATAACAAATGACTAGTTATGCGAGTTCATCCAATGAGGTTAAGAACAATTAACAAATGAAGTGATGAATCATCATCAAAACATAAATTTTATTTCCAACAATTTCCCACACTTTTGATGATGTCAATACCGCTTCTTAAAAGCAATGCAAAAGATAAAAGACAATTTACGGTAAGTAACACTCGCGAAGCGAAATCGAAACTTTATTTGATAAGCGAGTTACAATGTTTGAATAATAAAATACAACATAAGTAAAAACAACTATTCGATTTCCTTTTCTTGTTTATTAAAAGCCTGTTGATTATCACAGCTTTTCCGCAGAACAATTCTCATTTCATCATTCGTGGTCGAATGTTCAATTCCGTGAATGCTTGCCCAAATGTTCCATGATTGAGATAAATTGTTTTCAAGAAAAATTTGCTTTTGAATAGGCTGCAAATGTAAAGGCCTGATGACCATAGATCTTTCTTTGGTGGTACATTCGATGAGTTTGAACAAATTCTGAGGTTCAGCCTTTTCAACTTTCTCCGAAGCTCTACATCTAAGGTGCCATCTCACTTCCCATTTCTTTAGTTTATTCCAATAGTATTACGAGTATCTTACTCAATGTGTAGAAATGTTTCAAGAGATTCTTCTTTTGATACTCCAGCTCTCTACACAGTAAGTTCTTGAATAGATTGTGAGAGGCGAGAATCAGACCAACTCTTTTGTCGAGTTGGTTACTGAGTATTTAACTGTCAGTTTCATCTGCATCATCGGTAAAATCTCATCTTTCTTTCTTAGTTCCTCAAATTATCATCAACATATGTGGGAGGGCTTGTGGCACTTTCAATTGCATGGACTTTAAGATATCAAACTTTCCCCTTAGTGACATCATCTTTATTAATCAAGCTTTTGATGTAAGCATTCAATGTTTGTTGAGTTGATGCCAATATAGGTTTGAGCTCTGACTCAGTCCTTTATGCACCTGTTCCATTAAAAACATTCTATCGACTAGATTACTAAGAATGCCTTCCCATCCATCTTGAGTTTCATTTTTCTTTGTGACATGTTCGGTGGTTGTTTTCCGAATCTCAAGCGAGAGTGGTTTGTGAGTTGTCATTCCAGTGTCCATCTTCACTTTCAAGCTTGGTTCGTTTATCTTGACTAAGCTTCTAAGGATTTTAAAATTTTCCGAATAAGCTTTTGTCATCCTTTTTTGGATCTGAGTATCTCATTGTGATAATACCTAATGGAATCAGCAGCGAGAACATCTTGTGAATTTCCTCCTTGTTGTTTCTTTGCTTTGCTTGTCTCGACCTCGGTTGGTTTAGCTTGCTTTAGGTGTGAGAGAACAACTTGCTTGGGGATTTTCTCTAAATTCGGTGATTGTCTTTTCTCTGCCATTTGTTTCTCGGCTTCTTCCAATCTTGATAAGATCAATAACTTTTGTGAGTGTGGGATGTGCTTCAAGTTCATCATCCGATTTTTCTCTCTGGTATATACACTTAAAGTTCTTGCTTTATATCAAGTGTGGATTTATCCCGGTGGGAGATTGGTAGCCTCCATGCTTCTTTGTCAGTGTGTGTTTGAGATAAGCTTTGTGAACTTTGAACTTGCATGCTTTCACCGTAACTACTAGAGTCTTCATCGTTATTTAGTTTTGCTGCGGTTTCATCTCTTGTATAGGCAAGAATCACTTTTTGTAGGTGAGGATCTTGCTCGAAATCATCAAATCAACATTCTTCTTAGAACTTCCACATGCTATGGCTTTCCTCCAATAGCTATTTCCTATCAGCCTTATATCCTTGATCTAGGAATTTGTGGGTATTGATTATCTCCATTAAACTTGTAATGTTGTAAAGATCGAATACCCATTTCTCAATAATCTTCATTTACGCCATCACGTGCTTCTTTGATTATCTATAGAGGTGAAATTCCAAGTTCATATCTTTGCAATCGCATCATAAACCCGACTTTCATAAGTTAGCCGTATGATCAAATGGGGAATTTGAATGGTGTGAAGGTGTCTCTCGATTCTCTTGTGATCTCATGATCTTCTTCTTGAATAGGAACTTCCAATTTGCATGGATAAATCGGGTTTGCATAAGATTGATTCTCCTTTGGTTTCTCCTCAAGCAGATGTTTGGGATAAGCTCGATGTTTCTTTTTCAATATCAAGAACTGAGATTATTGGCTCAATTTGCAAAACTTTTCACTTGCATCTTCTTCAGCGGCTTGTCTTTCGCTTTGCTCAAAGTTCCGATTCAACAAGCTGGAACTTCTTTTCGTTATTGTGTTCGATTAGGTTCAACTTCATGAACTTGTTCATCCAAGCAGAATAATCTTGGTTGATTCTTTTTCTACTTGTAGCCTCATTTTCTTTACAATTTGAGGTGAAAATTCTTTAACGATTTCCTCTTGTTCCAAAGCTGATGCAGATTCTTGATGAGTAGACTTGGACTTTGAAAGCAACATAAGCATGTTCAATGTTGTTTCATCAATCAATCTTTCATCACAATCGGATTCTTCATCATCGATGCTCAGTTCTCGAAGTCCTGTTCCCCCGAGTTCTGACTTCTTCATAAGTCGGTTTCAGCCACTGCAATTCTATTGACAACTTCAGCTTTATTTATTATTTCCATTTCCTGCGAATGCATGGTCAGTTTGCTTGAGGTTGGTAAAACCTCAGTTACCGGCTAGGAATGAGTTGCAGTGAGATTAACTTGGTTTGCAGCTTCTGATGCGATCCGTCGATAACCCAGTTCTAACTTCTTGAGTTGATGAAATTTTATTGGTTTCTCAAGAACTAGGATCAGTTAAACCTTTTCTCGCTTCTTCCAACTGCTTTTCTTCTTTTCTTTAAGTCTTCAATTTGTACCAACCACTTCATCTCCGCATTCTGGAGTTCTTACGATTTCCTACTTTTCTTCTTCTTGGGTTTAGGTCTCAGATTTCTCGACCTTCCTTTTTCTTGCTTTTTCTTCCTTAACGGCAATCTTTCCATCAGTGATTGGTGTTTCTTTTCTCTTAGCAACTCCAAAGTGATTGAGCATATCCTCGGACTACTAACGCAAGAGTCTTCTTGTGATAAAATCGTCCTTTCTTCCACTCTGGTCTTCTTTTGGGTACATCAATTGGTTGTGCTATCAATTGATCAAATAGATACCTTGCCCAATTGAAATCTTTTTCAAGCCAAATCACGTATAGCAAATCTAGTTTTTGCTCAGTATAGATTCTTTGAAGTTTCAATGATTCCTAATTATGCAATTTGCAATCATCTTGAGAGAAAATTAAATTCCGGCTTGAGCTGAGCTTGTGCCTCCCCATCTGTAAGGCAGCCAGATTCTCCATTAATTGCTATATCTTTCCATAACTTCTCCCTTACATTTCCTTAGTCAACTTAATGGTCACTCGCTCCGGATTTGTCAAATCAAAGATTTCTGCAATTAGATCTTCCAGTGACTTTGATTTCCTTATCATTGCGGTGGTGATATAGGTTTGTGTGTCTTCCTCCTTCAATGATTGTTCTACCAAAATTGATAGAAGTCTTCGATGCTTTCTAAACAAACACTTTTTAGATCGATGTTGAATGCGGCTTCCAACTTTAATTTTCCGGATTTTTGTTGCAATAGAATTGACTAGAGTTTGATCAACACACTTTGCAATATATTGATCAAGAGAAACCATCATTCCAGGTTCAACAAGAGTGAAGGTCATTTTTCTAGATTTGATTGAAAATTTGAAAATTTGAAATTGCAGAGTAGATTGAGAATTCAAAGCGTAAGAATTTATAAAAGAAAAATTCAGGTATTTATAATTTGGAGTGAAAGTAGTTAAGAATTGGAGTGTGACTTAAAATGTCTTGTCATAAATGTTTTGAGATTGCGAAAAGGTGGTGAGTAGGAATTATGAACGGGTTTAGATTGAAAAGGACCCTCGCTCTTTTCTTGATAACCGTGATCTAGATAAAAAAGTGAATAAAGAAGGACGGTGTATCAGCTTATATTGTATATTTCATGATTTTGTCCTTATGTTTGAATTAAAAAAACTCCGATTGTGAATACAACTCGGTTTTGTGAATTGCATTTCAGTTCATAGAGAGGTAATTTCTCCTGCAAAACAAAGTGAGAAATTTTTTGTACCCATATCTTTTATCCTAACTGATTAGCTTTTGATGAGTATAAATTTATTTTTAACTTTATACCTCTCTTGACATTTGGTAGTGAAGTCGGTTTTCACAAACTTTTCCTATTTTGTCATGGATAGTTTTAAATTTGTTACCGATTTGTGAAATCGATGTGATGGTCTATTCGATCTTCATGATTGGAAATGATCTTCCTTCTCCCTCTGAGTCTATTATTCCATGAATGATCTTCATTCTTGAAGCCGGATATGACTTGAAGATTTTTCTTATCGATTTTGGATCGAGTTTCTTTATTTCGACCTTTTCCAATCTTTCAGAAATCTGCTGGCTTGGTGAATTTTACCAAGTGATTTATCGATTTGTGCATTTCATTGTATTGGTTGGTATCTATCGAGTTCTAATAAATTTATCATTTTACAGAAGTTTTGGCTATTGAGCAATCACAAATTTTATTGCAATCGATCCTGGCCTAAACTTAGAATTATAATGATTATCAAACCCTAAACCAGATCTATCTCCAAATGGTTTTCCTGGTTTGAATTGAACTTTGGAAATTGGATCAGGCTGATGATTCATCATGTTTATAACTTTTGTTGGTTCATCGTTTGGTCGTAATTACCTTGGTTCCATTATTAGTCTTGATTAGATTGATTTGACATTCAATCTCGAAAAATTTCAATTTTCAATAACTTTTTCTCCTTTTTGACATTCTCATAATTCTTACTAATAATATCTAATTGCTTTAAGAGTATGTCCAAGGTTTCATTGAAATCTTCATTTCTTTTGATTGTTCAAGATAAGTGTGAGATTTGGATGCGAGATGCACTTACTTCGCGATGTTTGATAGATAAACCTTTCATTGAGGAATCATCACTAAGTAGAACTTGTTTTCCTTTATCAATAGCATTCTTACTCTGTAGCTCTAAGTATGATTTCTTCATCACTTTCTCCTCCATGGCTTGTAGGTGAGAGTCTAAATCAATATACATTGCTTTTACCTTTGGATGGATCTCTGGTTAGCTTTTCTTCTATAGAATCAGCCTACTCGAAGTAACTCTCTTCTATTTCTTCACGGAAGATTACTTAAGGATGGAAATCTTGAGGATTCATCATCTACGTTTGCATTGAACTCAATGTCTTCATCATAACCGAATTGAGGTTACGGATTTGTGTGAGAGCTTGTAATCATTGAATCTTTTGAATACTTGATCCACGAAAATCATAGACAACATTACGCAAATAGTCGGTCAGGGGTTATTTAGCCAATTTCTAATTCTAGATGTATCCATTAAAAATACTTTTAAGATGGAATCCTGACAGTGGGTTTTCAATAGCTGGTTGCTCCTGAACAAATAACTGATGGACAGTTACATCAAATAGACAAACTGATATTGGATCAGTAATGGATCTCTTCAAAACAGAAGCACTGCTCCGATACCAATTGTTGGTATCGGAAATAACTGATGCACAATTATCTCCTTGAGCAGTAACAATTCGGATCTCTTCCAAAAGGAAGATTTGCTCCGATACCAATTGTTGGTCCCTTCGAAAGGCTAACACAAGTTTATAGGGGGGTGAATAAACTTGTCACCAAAAACTAATCCTGAGCTGGAAAAGCCCCCAGAATCGAGTTTCTGAAACTCAAACCGATCTTCGAGTTTAGTTTTGTTCTGTCCTTAACTTGTAAGGAGTTCGGTTAGCTCAATGAATATAAGTCAATCCGACTTATATTTAGTCTTGATAATCGAAATGGATAAATATTAGCCTCTAAAACTAGTTAACATAGTTTCGATGTATGAAAACCACATAAATATAACTCAAAATAAAGTAAATGAATAAGTAAAGTAAATAGACAAGATTTATAGAGGTTCCAGGTGGTGTAATCCGTCAATCCTCTCTTCCCATGTGACGCATGGAGGAAAATTCCACTAGAACGTCTTTGAGATGGCCCGGTTACAAAAGTTTTGAATCGATAGTCCTTGACTAATCCCTAGCTTCACTATCTAAACACTTGTAGAACATGTAGGATTCTTTGACTTCAACCTGTTTGAACCACTTAGTCCTTGGAGGGTAGAATTGCCTCTTCACCCATTTCATCACCAACACAAGTCTTCCCCGGGATTGCACTCAACTACCCTTCACACCTTCTTACAGTGTTTCCCGGTCAAACCTTTGATAAAATCAAAGTTGAGACTTTGAATCAATAACTATGATTCAACTGTGATTTGAGCTTTTCTTTTGAATGATTAATTTAAGCACGGCTCTGTATTTCTTCAAATGTTGGATCTTGAATCTACTTGAATATGCTTGAACACTTTGAAGAAATTTCTTGATCTTGCAATTAAGTACTTAGCAGGTATTCTTTTGGATTTGGCTTTCCCTCAATTTGATCTTTTCTTGACTAGATAGATTCATTTAATTTTCTTTGCTTTATTATCATATACCACTGCTCTGTTTTTGATGTTGTAGAGGTAGTCTATTTATAGGGGTTCATTCAGCGTTCATCCTGCTTATATGACTATATTTTACGGCCCCGTTATCTTGTGTCGTATTTCATCCAATGTAAATTGCTTTTCTTTACAACGTTCGATTGTCACGATCGATTTGTTGGATGGTTGACTTATAAAACTGAGTTTTTCATTTGTCAGTTTCCTAACTGACTTGGAGCATTAACTGAGATTTTACTCTTCTTCAAATATTAGTACTCCAGTTTTCATCTGATTATAATTGACTTAATCGTGAGTACACCATGACTCATTATCATCTAAGAATTCATTGTCCTTATGATTCTTAAGGTCTTCATCAAGATCCATAAATTCGATTCAGTCACCACAATCTTGCACGAAGTCCAACTTCTGATCTCGACTTGTAATCTTCATAAGCGAGTTTGAACCTGATTCTTCATTCTTCAATAACTTTGAGTACCGTGTCCTCGGTTCTTTAGTTTTCTAGATAAGCCAACCGAGTTTGTTTCCTCGGCGAACTTATCTTCTTCAATCTTACATTTGGTGTGCTCTATTATCGATTTCTTGTAGAATCTCAACTAGATTAAATCTCAGCTTTCTTCATTTTCAGTTCGACTTAGAACTATTACGATTGCTTGTCTCGATTTAACTTATACAAATATGAGGACTTTAATAAATCCTATACATTGATATCTAGACTTCTTTTGCTTTTGCACTATAACAAAATAGTTTGACACTTCATCAATGGGGTTAAGAACAACTTACAAATAAGTGATGAATCATCATCAAAACATAAATTTTATTTCCAGCACCTACTCAATCATGGTCCACAGAGGAACTCACATGCTTCTCGGCCTCGCATTGAGAAGTACGAGGTCTCGAAGGCCCTGTTTGGTTGTAAGATGGCATCCGGGATTTCTTTGTGGGGTCACACGTGCTCAGAGATGATCGGAGTACATAGAGAGGCTTGGAAGCTGGGCCACAAGATTGGAGCGAGAGTTGAGTATTGACTTGATTCTCGCAATCTACACTCGTTCATTCTCGCAGGTTGTGATGAACTATCACATGAACAAGATAGATTGCTCCCTAAGCGGAGTTATTGAACATGTTGAAAGCTGCGCTGAGGCACCTTTGTGGGAGCGGGAAAGCAAGTGTTGCTAGTCACTTCAAGCAAGGGCAAAGCAAAAGCCCAGAAGAAGTCCAAGAAGGCGAAGGCTGCACCTAAGCCAACGTCTAAGATAGCAAAAGACAAATCCAAGGATGCTTGCTTCCATTGCGGTGAGGCCGGACATTAGAGTAGAAACTACAAAGGCTTCTTGAGTACCAAGAAGAAGCATTGATGTGATCCAGTCCAAGCAAGTTGAAAACAAGCCCATAAAATGCACTTCCTATATTATTGGGCTTGAAGAGCAAGAAGATGGACTTGGACTTGGATGATGTGGAAGAAAGTCTTTTTGTTATTTATTTTGGCAATAAGGCTGTCCAAAATGGTGGCGCCATTTATTAGGTTGTTTTGGGTTTGTTTTATTATTTTTATGTTGGATTTTAGTTAATGATTATCTTGTGGGCTTAGAAGACACAATAGACACTAGAAGCCCACAAGTTGGGGCGCCTATTATATTTACCTAGGATAGTTAGGATTTTATTTATTTTCCTTCTCCCACATTGCTTAGGAGATGGAAAGGTCTTTAATTTGTAGCCTATATATAGGCATGCTAGTATCATAATAAAACAACAACATTATTATTGAAATTCAATTTAAAGTCTTTCTTAAGTCGAGTCGACTTAGTTATTCACTTGCGAGTGAGTTATCTCTTTGTCGTAGAGAAGACACCCCTTTCAAGAACGAATCAGCGTCGCGAGCGAGACATTGTTTATTCTTGGCCTCAGTCCTAGGTCAGGCTTCTAGGTCTAAGTTTCCTTAGCTAAGTCATTGATCCCTTTAGTCAATTCACAGGACGTATCATCAGGTTAGTGGGAGCTCAGTGACATTCAGGTATCAAATATCCCGTTTGATTTTCTTGTTTTAGATTTAGTTTCTTACTCATTAAAAAATATATATATATATATATATATATATATATATATATATATATATATATATATTTCTATTCTTATTTGGTTCTGTGATTCGTTCATCGTCAAGAAAATAAATTAAAAATTTGATTCTTTGCTTCCAGATTTCTACTTTCTTGCGTGTTCATCCTGATCAAAAAAAAAAAAAAACTCTTTTCTGCGTGTTCTGCATTAATACAAAAGGAAGTAAGAAGCTTTGAATTCTTTTCCCAGTTTTCATTCGTCTTTTTCATCTTTCCATATATTATAAATAAATATTTAAAAAAACAAAAAAATTGATCACTTTTCCTAGCCTTCTTTTCGCACCTGTTGAATCAGAAATATATATATGTATCTTGCTGCGTCTCAGCTTTGTGAATATTCGGAGTTTTTGTTAGCAAGGGGCCGTAATAAAAATAAAAAAAGGGAACAAAATTCTATCAGGCGGCTGTGCACACAAACCTTTAGGTTTGACCTAATTTCTTTTATATTAAGTTGTATTATCCTGATTTGTTTTATTATAATTACCCAAGTACGGCCCAGCTGAAAAAAAAAAAAAAGGATTCCGACTTCGCCAAAAAGTGAAATCCTACATCCTTTACTTAACTACAAAAATCCTAGGATCCCTTGTTTCATTCACCAAAAATTTTCGAACCAAACCCTAGTTATCTAGTCTAGGTTGTTGGTTTTTCAATTACTACCGTGTTGCTCGTTATGCTGATTTGTTTGCAAAGGGCATTCCTACGACTAAGAGAGCGAGGGTGAGCGCAAACACGAGAGTTGTGAGGTACAAATGGCATTGCCACCATTTCGTGGTACACGTGATGGCGATGCATATTTTGAGTGGGAAGCTAAGTTGGGCTGGATTTTTGCATGCCATCCCATATTCGGGACAAGAAGAAGTGTGATCTTGCACAAAGTGGTTTCACTTTGGAAATCTTTGTGACATGGTGGAAAGAATTAAATTTTTGAGGCGTATGCATGGGGATCCAGAGGTTAGTACTTGGACTGAAATGAAGAGAGAAATGAAGCTAACGTTTTGTGCCCCATCATTACTTTAATGAGGTTGAAGCGTCTAAAATGTGGAAAATGAGTTAGTTGATCAAATGAAACTCACAAAGTGTTAGAAGAGATGGGTAGGACTCTTGAGAAGTTGATCTGAAACTAGAGGAATGCGGTGAGCGTTCGGGCGCGATGATTGCGGAAAGTGAAGCAGTATTGAGAGAATTTTAAAGCGAATGAGGCCAAGCGGCCAGGCTAAGCGTAAGAAGGCAAAAGCATTAATTGCGAGAGAAAACGCCAGAGGTTGTTAGTTCTAGTGAGGCGGAGTTGAAAAATGAGGAGAAGTGCTTGTGGCGTAGTGGTTACGGTGATGAGGTATTAGTTATGGACAAGCTAGTTCACATTTATGAGGCAATTGCCGAGGTACATGAGCATGTGGCGGAACCTGATATTGTGGAAGAGAAAATAGAGATGTCAAAGGTGTCTATTGTGCAGGAAAAACGCAAAAAGTTGATTGGGGTTGAGGCACAAGCGGATACTATGCTATTGAATTCTTGTTCCAGCTGTGTTTTGTCTTCTGTGCAGGTACATGAGAATCATCCATGCGAGGAGAAAGCCGGGCTGTTGGATCAATCCAATGCAGCCCCTATATTGCCTTTGGGTTCTCGTGATCTAGTTCATATTGATGGAAAGCCGGAGCATATTTTTATTGATCCATTTGTTGAACATGGTGCTTTTGCCCATCATAGTACGAGATGGCTATGATTATGTTGCTCCTTTTCCGGCTTCATCATTGATATCCTCCGCCGAGGGTTTGTTCTTTTGTTCGGTGGTGAAGCTTTGCTCGTCATGTCAATGGTCAATTGGTTTCTTGGTGCGTGTCTCACCTTTGTATTTGACCCCGGCATTTCGTTGTGGATTTTTGTGGTCTGTTCGCGTTTGGTTTGTGTTGCTAAGTTTTACGACATCCTTCTGATTCGAGGACGAATCCTTTCGAACCGGGAGGGAATGATGTGAACCAGTCCAAGCAAGTTGAAAAAAAGCCCATAAAATGCACTTCCTATATTATTGGGCTTGAAGAGCAAGAAGATGGACTTGGACTTGGATGATGTGGAAAAAAGTCTTTTTGTTATTTATTTTGGCAATAAGGCTGTCCAAAATGGTGGCGCCATTTATTAGGTTGTTTTGGACTTGTTTTATTATTTTTATGTTGGATTTTAGTTAATAATTATCTTGTGGGCTTGTAAGACCTGAGAGACACTAGAAAGCCAACAAGTTGAAGTTTCTATTTTATTTACCGAGGATAGTTAGGATTTTATTTATTTTCCTTCTCCCAAATTGCTTAGGAGATGGAAAGGTCTTTTATTTGTAGCCTATATATAGGCATGCTAGTATCATAATAAAACAACAACATTATTATTGAAATTCAGTTTAAAGTCTTGCTTAAGTCGAGTCGATTTAGTTATTCACTTGCGAGTGAGTTGTCTCTTTGTCGTAGAGAAGACACCCCTTTCAAGAACGAATCAGCATCGCGAGCGAGAAGTTGTTTATTCTTGGCATCAATCCTAGGTCGGAGACGCTAGGTCTAGGTTTCCTTAGCTCATCATCTTTAGTCAATTCCTGGGATCGTATCGCATCAATCATTCTGATGCTTTGACTTCAGGTATATTTATGATTGAGATCAACATTACTTCTTCTAAGTCTAACCACTGGGTATTAGATACTAGTTATGGTTCTCATATTTGCACGAATATGCAGGCACTAAGAAGAGCCCAGAGATCCGAGAAAGGAGAGGTGGACTACAGCGTTGGGGAAACGGAGTAAGTGTTGTTCGGCTTGCACCGCCGTAGGAGTTTATTTTCTTTCATTGCCAGGTGGGCTGAGTACTAGAACTCAATAATCTGTTATTTGTTCCTTGCTCTACGAAGAGCATTATTTCTATTCTGCATTAGATGTTGATGGATTTTCTTTTACGTTTGAGAATAAATGTTGTTCTTTTTCACGTGATGGAATCTTTTATGAAATGGCATACTTAGCAATGGTCTACACATATTAGATATGAATGTTGACGTGCTCTAATATAAATAACAAGAAAGCCAAAACAAATGACTTGAATGAATCCTACTTATGGCATTGTGAGACTTGGCCATATAAATAAGAACCGTGATTTCCAAACTCCATAAAGATGGAATGTCGGATCAATTTGGTCTTGGTCGTTTGATACATGCTGAAGCTTGTTTACTTAGCAAGATGACAAAGTCACCTTTTGTGGCAAAGGATAAGATCAAATGAATTGCTTGAGCTCATACATACGATGTATTTGGCCCAATGTCAATTCAAGCCAAAGGAGGATACTCTTATTTTATCATGTCTTGATCGATGACCATCTCGCTATGGTTATATATATTTAATGAAGTATAAGTGAAGCCTTTGAAAAGTTCAAGGAATTGAAGTGAAGTGGAGAAACAACTAGGTAAAGAAATCAAAACACTTCGATCGATCGAGGTGGAGAATACCTAGATGGAGAGTTTCAAGATTATTTGAAGGAGAATGGGATTCTACCTCAATGGACCCCTCAGGACACCACAAATGAATGACGTGTACGAGAGGAGGAACCGTAACTTGTTAGACATGGTACGATCCATGATGAGCTATCACGATTCTTCTAAAATCGTTTTGGGGGTATGCTCACAGAAACCGCATCCTATGCACTAAACCGAGTTCCATGAAAGCCCGGTTGACTCTACGCCATACTCCAGGTATGGACTAAGAGAAAACCGAGCCTAGGTCATCTAAAACCTTAGGGTTGTCCGACTTACGTTAAGCGGATGATGCGACAAATTAGAGCCAGTCGACAAATGTCTATTTGTGGGATATCCTAGGGAAACCAAAGGATACCAATTTTGCCTTCTTGAGGAACAAAAGGTGTTTGTTGCCAGGACTGGACACTTTCTGGAGAAGCAGTTTATCCTGGATAGGGTCAGTGGGAGTAAAATTGATCTTGAAGAAATTCGAGAACCACTTACACGAATGTGATCAGTTGATGGAAGTAGAGGACTTGCCATCTGAGATGTGATGCAGCGGCTACCATGGACACAAGAGCACCTCGAAGATCCACCAAGGAATGCCGTGAACCCGAAAGGTACTTTGGCGTGTATCTAAAATAGAAGGCCACCGACCACAGAACTTGTGAGGAAGTGCTATTGAGGCATGACAAAGAGAAATGGTGGAAGCCATGAATTTAAATGGAATCCATGAAAGACAACCAAGTTTGGAACTTAGTTGATCCACCGAGGGAATAGTTCCCATAGAGGTGTAAATGGTGCTTTAAGAGAAAGACCGACATGGAACGGTAATGTGACTACCTACAAGGCTAGGTTAGTGGCAAAAGATTATAAGCAAAGACAAGGAGTTGACTATGACGAAACATTTTCGCATGTTGCCATGTTAAAATCCATTAGAATTTGCTCTCTATTATAGCATACCATGATTATAATATCTGGTAGATGGATGTGAAAACAGCTTTACTTAGCCATGAAACACCTCTGCATGAAGTGTATGACACGCCTTAAGGGTTTCACAACCAATAACTTGAGGATGGTGTGTAAGCGCAAAGATCCATTTATGGATTAAAGCAAGCTTCTCGGAGTTAGAATCTTAGCTTTGATGAGATAATCAAACAGTTTGATTTCATCAAGAACGAAGATGAGCCCTGTGTTTACAAGAAGGTTAGTGGGAGTGCCATTGTGTTCTTAGTGCTTTATGTAGATGACATATTGCTCATAGGGAATGATGTGCCTATGTTACAATCAGTCAAAGCTTGGTTATCCAAGAACTTCTCAATGAAGGACTTGGGTGATGTAGCCTATATTCTAGGAATAAAGATCTATAAAGATAGATCTAAAAGGTTGCTTGCTCTGTCGCAATCCACCTACATAAACAAGATCTGTGAAGAGATTCGACATGGAGGCGATCAAGAGAGGATTGCTGCCCATGTCATATGGGGTCTACCTGTCAAAGGGAATGAGTCCTAAGACAGAGGAGGAAAGGGCACAAATGAGTAAAGTCCTTTATGCTTCGGCAATCGGGTCTATCATGTATGCCATGTTGTGCACAAGACCGGACGTCTCGTACCTCTTAATATGACTAGCAGGTACCAGTCCAATGCAGGTGAGGGTCACTGGATTGCTGTAAAGAATATCCTTAAGTACATGAGATGTACTAGGGATATGTTCCTGGTTTTCGGGAATGATGATTTAGTATTACGATGTTACACAGATGCCAGTTTCCAAACTGACAAGGATGACTTTAAGTCACAATCTGGATTTGTTTTTTACGCTTAATAAGCGGGCGGTGGTGGAAGAGTTCAAGCCAGGAGACTCTGCCGGACTCTACAATGGAAGCCGAATACATACTTTTTTTGTGACCTCGGAGGCGCAAGCGACAGCGATTTGGATGAAGAAGTTCATTACTAAACTTGGTGTGGTTCCCTCTATTGAAGGTCCAATGCCTCTGTACGGTGATAATAATAGAGCGATTTCTCAGTCAAAAGAACCAAGGTCTTATCAGAAATCCAAACATGTGCTACGGCGCTATCATTTGATTAGAGAGATAGTAGATAGAGGAGATGTAAATATAGAGAAAGTCCACACGGATGATAACATAGCTGATCCGTTAACCAAGGCATTGTCTCAAGCAAAGCATGAGAAACATGTTCACTTGCACGGGCTTAGGCATATAGGTGATTGGCTTTAGGCCAAGTGGGAGATTGTTGGAAAGGTGTCCTAAACCCAATCGGGTTGGACCGGATCCGACCGAGGTCGGGTCATTCTGATCTATTTAGTTCATATAATAACTTTATTATAATTAATAAAAGCACTTATGTTATTATATATATTTTTTGTCTTCATATTTGTTGTATATATATATAGTAACGTCCCTAGTGTCAATCTGTGATAGAGAAACCATGATAGTGATTATGGTTGATGAGATCTCTAATCATTATAACAAGATTGGTACTTAAATGTCTCTAGTCTTATGTATTATCAAATGGGACATTGATAGCATAATCAGGCTAGCACGTATTGTATGTCTTCTATCTTTTAGAAGGTAGGGATAGATCTCGTCAATCGAAGTGTAGGGACACTTGGACTGTATGTGGACATGTATTACAGAATGCATACGTTAGACTAACCCACTTACATTAAGTGTCACACTATGTGGCAGTTGTGTAATTATCCTTTTGACCGGAGTCTTCATGGCATAACGGTGTGGATTGTCATGCTTTGACGCTATTGAGATTTCTCCTAACCACGGAGCGATCATGCGATAGTGATTGGGTATGATATTGAAGCATGCGGAGTATACGTGATTGGTCGTCCGGGAATCGTGTATCCCATGATTGGGATCGAATATCCAAAATGGCCTTCTTATAAGGAATGTCTAGCTCTCCAGAATCTTTGCAAATTGGGAGTAAATGTGTTATTCCGAGAGAGCATTATATCCAGATTATAAGATACGATCGTTAATGTATTGACACTCGAGATACGATCAATGTGGCTATTATTACGTGATAGGATTGTAAGTTACAGGCGCTTCACGCATGAAAGGTAGTAGTCATTGCTTTTGACTCTTGGGTGATTGGGGGGTCATGATGTGTTGCTAGGAGCTATCCGTGATCGTTAGGTATGAAGGCCATTTAGTAAATTGCAGCTTTGTGTCTACGGCCAATATATTCTTGGCTTTGTCGGGTCCTGCGTATGAACATCAAAGTCGGATTAAAATGCGGTTATAGTTGATAACCAAATAAGGAAAAGTTTATCTATAGACTATAAAGGTTATAGTGGTAAATTAATATGGTGGTATTTATTTATTATGAATAAATAAAATACAAGATATTAATTATATATAAATTATATTAGTTAAAGAATATTCAGAAGCCAATTGAAATTTGGCATATAGGAAGACCACAATTGAGTTATAAGATACACTTGGATTGTGCACTTTAATTAATAAGATTGCCCTAATATTAATATAAGATATTAATTGATTTTGGAAAAATATATTTATGGTAATAAGATAATTATAATCAATATAAGATATTGGTAAAATAAATTATAATTAAAGAGATAAATCAATCTAGTTGATTTTCCTTATTTTATTGGGAAAAAGTTTTCTTCTCATACACACATATGGGGCGCCACTTTTGACTATAAATAAGAGGTGGGTGTCAAGCTCTTTTGTACAACACAATTTCAAGAACTCATAGTTCTTGTGTAAAAGAGAGAGCTATCCATAGTGAGTTTGTGAGGGAAGAAAATGGTCGGTCTAGCAACAGGAGTTTTTCCGATAGCAATCCAAGGAGGATTCCGGCAAGGGGTTCCTGTGGATTAGCAATAGAGGCCGGACGGCGTGGAGCGGCTTAGGCAACTACGAACTACTCTCCGTGGCGGTCAAAAAGCGATCTTATAGATCATCAAGGTATAACCGTCAAACTACTTAACGTTTTTATTGCATTAAACGAAGAACGATCTAGAAAAAGGAAATCAAATTTTAAATTCCGCTGCGTTAAACTAGTGATTTCCTAACAACTTCCACATTTTTAATGAATTCCTATTACTAACAGTTTTGTAGCCTAGAGATTAAAGTTGTAAAATAAACATGACAGAAAGTTGTTAAACTTGTTTTAGGAATAATAAATTTTCACTACTAGATTTTTAGTAGCCTAGAGATTAAAGTTGTAAAATAAATTTTCACTACTAGATTTTTATTTTAGGAATAATAAACTTGTTAAAAGTCTATCCTACCATTCCAAGGATTTAACCTCACATAATACTGTCTGAGAGGGTTAAACTGAGACAATCTCTCTCAATGATTAAGCTTCGAGAATCAAACATCTCACGGGAATCAGACATCCCGGACCTTAATCATTGATTACCTTCCTTTTCACAGCTTAGATATTTGAAAATATCCATAAAAGTGTGACCTACTATATCGGATCTCGATACGCCCGAGTATGCCATGAGGCGGCGTGGTCGATGAACCAGCGATTACCCGATATCCATCCTTTCGGAGACCAAGCCTTGAATTTTGATAGCGGTGAACACCATCCGAAGGGGCCAAAATTAAAGCGGCCGCGAAGTGTCACCATTCTCTCACGTGCTTGCATCTATAAGTAGAGGCCCGTGGGGTTGGTGTCGCCTTCCCCGCTCCCAGCTCAATAATTTGAAAAAGTGGTGGGTTTTACTAATTACCCGTTGGTCTTGGCAATAAGAAACAACAAATCAAAGTACTCGAGCGAGAATTCGGTTATGTGACAAGCCTACACGCGTCTTATTCGTTGGAACATATGTATTGATCAAATTGAATCAAGACGAAAGCGTTGCTTTCGAAGGCTTGCCAGGATATACTAAGTCTTATGAACCCCGTGCAAACATCACATGTGGAGGGAGTCAATCGAGCCGTAGCTCGATTGAACTCGCCCAACCATGGTTGAACCATTTTCGAACCCGTATTACTATGATTTTCCAATTTCTAAGTTATCAACCAAGCGCAATCTCATTTTACCATTTAAGGTGGCCATTACGAGAAGCCATCACAAAACTCAGCGATTTATCTAAGTGAGATTCACGAGAATCCATCACTAAAATCGTAACGATTGACATAACCAGTTCCTCGGTTTTATAATTAGTTACTTATTTTAATTAACTTCCACATATTAACAAAAAAAAAGCTTTTAACTAATTATACGAGTTGTACATACCTAATTTTATTGAAATAAATGGCTACATGTATGCATTAGGTGGATTCATGATATGATGCCGCGTCATGGCAATTTTTCCGGTTTCTATCACATAATTTCGATCATACACGAAAAGATCTGAAAAATAAATCACCGAGATGGACCGTTGGTACCCCGTCTTTGAACTTGAATCTTGAACTTTGAACAGCGGATCATGAACCACGAACACCCGAGGAGGAGAAAGGCTTTTAAATTAAATAAAACCAATTTATTATAATTAAAACCCTTTTCATAAATTTTTTTCTTCATATTTTGGCCTATTTATTAATTATTTTCCAGAAAAATAAAAAAAAATTCTATTTTTTACTACTATCGGCCTTTAAAAAAAAAATTAAAAGCAGATTAAAAAAAATATCTGACACGCTTATATTATCAAAACCCTACGTTTTGCTTGCCCGTTTGCGCGGCGTGCCTTATTTATCGTTAAGTCGATATCACATCGATACTTCAAAAATTACAAGCGTTTTTTTTTCGTACTTTTTCGTACCCATAAAGTACTTAGCGTGTGATTTTTGATTCCTTGTACAAGGCCATTACGGCCTCCGTTTTGCTTGCCGTTTGCGCGGCGTGCCTTATTTATCGTTAAGTCGATATCACATCGATACTTCAAAGAAATTACAAGCGTTTTTTTCGTACTTTTTCGTACCCATAAAGTACTTAGCGTGTGATTTTGATTCTTGTACAAGGCCATTCGGCCTCCGTTTTGCTTGCCGTTTGCGCGGCGTGCCTTATTTATCGTTAAAGTCGATATCACATCGATACTTCAAAGAAAATTACAAGCGTTTTTTTTCGTACTTTTTTCGTACCCATAAGTACTTAGCGTGTGATTTTGATTCCTTGTACAAGGCCATTACGGCCTCCGTTTTGCTTGCCGTTTGCGCGCGGCGTGCCTTATTTATCGTTAAGTCGATATCACATCGGTACTTCAAAGAAAATTACAAGCGTTTTTTCGTACTTTTTACGTACCCATAAGTACTTAGCGTGTGATTTTGATTCCTTGTACAAGGCCATTACGGCCTCCGTTTTGCTTGCCCGTTTGCGCGGCGTGCCTTATTTATCGTTAGTCGATATCACATCGATTACTTCAAAGAAAATTACAAGCGTTTTTTTTTTCGTACTTTTTTCGTACCCATAAGTACTTAGCGTGTGATTTTGATTCCTTGTACAAGGCCATTACGGCCTCCGTTTTGCTTGCCGTTTGCGCGGCGTGCCTTATTTATCGTTAAGTCGATATCACATCGGTACTTCAAAGAAATTACAAGCGTTTTTTCGTACTTTTTCGTACCCATAAAGTACTTAGCGTGTGATTTTGATTCCTTGTACAAGGCCATTACGGCCTCCGTTTTGCTTGCCGTTTGCGCGGCGTGCCTTATTTATCGTTAGTCGATATCACATCGAGTACTTCAAAAAGAAAATTACAAGCGTTTTTTCGTACTTTTACCGTACCATAAATAAGTACTTAGCGTGTGATTTTGATTCCTTGTACAAGGCCATTACGGCCTCCGTTTTGCTTGCCGTTTGCGCGGCGTGCCTTATTTATCGTTAAGTCGATATCACATCGATACTTCAAAAAATTACAAAGCGTTTTTTTAGTACTTTTTACCGTACCCATAAGTACTTAGCGTGTGATTTTGATTCTTGTACAAGGCCATTACGGCCTCCGTTTTGCTTGCCCGTTTGCGCGGCGTGCCTTATTTATCGTTAAGTCGATATCACATCGATACTTCAAAAGAAAATTACAAGCGTTTTTCGTACTTTTTTCGTACCATAAGTACTTAGCGTGTGATTTTTGATTCCTTGTACAAGGCCATTACGGCCTCCGTTTTGCTTGCCGTTTTTGCGCGGCGTGCCTTATTTATCGTTAAGTCGATATCACATCGATACTTCAAAGAAAATTACAAGCGTTTTTTTTAGTACTTTTTTAGCGTTTTTACCCATAAGTACTTAGCGTGTGATTTTGATTCCTTGTACAAAAGGCCATTACGGCCTCCGTTTTGCTTGCCCGTTTGCGCGGCGTGCCTTATTTATCGTTAAGTCGATATCACATCGGTACTTCAAAGAAAATTACAAAGCGTTTTTCGTACTTTTTTCGTACCCATAAGTACTTAGCGTGTGATTTTGATTCTTGTACAAGGCCATTACGGCCTCCGTTTTGCTTGCCCGTTTGCGCGGCGTGCCTTATTTATCGTTAAGTCGATATCACATCGATACTTCAAAAAATTAATTACAAGCGTTTTTTATTACTTTTTTCGTACCTTTTTTTAAAGTACTTAGCGTGTGATTTTGATTTCTTGTACAAGGCCATTACGGCCTCCGTTTTGTTTTGCCGTTTGCGCGGCGTGCCTTATTTATCGTTAAGTCGATATCACATCAGTACTTCAAAGAAAATTACAAGCGTTTTTTTTTAGTACTTTTTCGTACCCATAGAGTACTTAGCGTGTGATTTTGATTTCTTGTACAAGGCCATTACGGCCTCCGTTTTGCTGCCGTTTGCGCGGCGTGCCTTATTTATCGTTTAAGTCGATATCACATCGATACTTCAAAGAAAATTACAAGCGTTTTTTCGTACTTTTTCGTACTAAGTTTTTCGTACCCATAAAGTACTTAGCGTGTGATTTTGATTCCTTGTACAAGGCCATTACGGCCTCCGTTTTGCTTGCCGTTTTTGCGCGGCGTGCCTTATTTATCGTTACGAGTCGATATCACATCGATACTTCAAAAAAATTACAAGCGTTTTTTTTAGTACTTTTTCGTACCCATAAGTACTTAGCGTGTGATTTTGATTCTTGTACAAGGCCATTACGGCCTCGTTTTGCTTGCCCGTTTGCGCGGCGTGCCTTATTTATCGTTAAGTCGATATCACATCGATACTTCAAAGAAAATTACAGCGTTTTTTTCGTACTTTTTCGTACCCATAAAGTACTTAGCGTGTGATTTTGATTTCTTGTACAAGGCCATTACGGCCTCCGTTTTGCTTGCCCGTTTGCGCGGCGTGCCTTATTTATCGTTAAGTCGATATCACATCGATTACTTCAAAGAAAATTACAAGCGTTTTTTTTCGTACTTTTTCGTACCCCATAAGTACTTAGCGTGTGATTTTGATTTCTTGTACAAGGCCATTACGGCCTCCGTTTTGCTTGCCCGTTTGCGCGGCGTGCCTTATTTATCGTTAAGTCGATATCACATCGATACTTCAAAGAAAATTACAAGCGTTTTTTTCGTACTTTTTTCGTACCCATAGAGTATAGCGTGTGATTTTGATTCCTTGTACAAGGCCATTACGGCCTCCGTTTTGCTTGCCGTTTGCGCGGCGTGCCTTATTTATCGTTAGTCGATATCACATCGGTACTTCAAAAATTAAATTACAAGCGTTTTTTTTTACGTACTTTTTGCCGTTACCCATTAAGTAGTCGATAGCGTGTGATTTTGATTTCTTGTACAAGGCCATTCGGCCTCCGTTTTGCTTGCCGTTTGCCGTTTGCGCGGCGTGCCTTATTTATCGTTAAAGTCGATATCACATCGATACTTCAAAGAAAATTACAAGCGTTTTTTCGTACTTTTTTTTCGTACCCATAAGTATAGCGTGTGATTTTGATTCCTTGTACAAGGCCATTACGGCCTCCGTTTTTGCGTTGCCGTTTGCGCGGCGTGCCTTATTTATCGTTAAGTCGATATCACATCGATACTTCAAAGAAAATTACAAGCGTTTTTTCGTACTTTTTTCGTACCCATAGAGTACTTAGCGTGTGATTTTGATTTCTTGTACAAGGCCATTACGGCCTCCGTTTTGCTTGCCCGTTTGCGCGGCGTGCCTTATTTATCGTTAAGTCGATATCACATCGATTACTTCAAAAAATTACAAAGCGTTTTTTTTTCGTACTTTTTCGTACCCATAAGTACTTAGCGTGTGATTTTGATTTCTTGTACAAGGCCATTACGGCCTCCGTTTTGCTTGCCCGTTTGCGCGGCGTGCCTTATTTATCGTTAAGTCGATATCACATCGATACTTCAAAGAAATTACAAGCGTTTTTTCGTACTTTTTTTCGTACCCATAGTAGTACTTAGCGTGTGATTTTGATTCCTTGTACAAGGCCATTACGGCCTCCGTTTTGCTTGCCGTTTGCGCGGCGTGCCTTATTTATCGTTTAGTCGATATCATCGATACTTCAAGAAAATTACAAGCGTTTTTTTTCGTACTTTTTTCGTACCCATAAGTACTTAGCGTGTGATTTTGATTCTTGTACAAGGCCATTACGGCCTCCGTTTTGCTTGCCGTTTGCGCGGCGTGCCTTATTTATCGTTAAGTCGATATCACATCGATACTTCAAAGAAAATTACAAGCGTTTTTTTCGTACTTTTTTTCGTACCCATAGAGTACTTAGCGTGTGATTTTGATTCTTGTACAAGGCCATTACGGCCTCCGTTTTGCTTGCCCGTTTGCGCGGCGTGCCTTATTTATCGTTAAGTCGATATCACATCGTACTCAAAGAAAATTACAAGCGTTTTTTTTTTACTTTTTGATTTTACCATAAAGTACTTAGCGTGTGATTTTGATTCCTTGTACAAGGCCATTACGGCCTCCGTTTTGCTTGCCGTTTTGCGCGGCGTGCCTTATTTATCGTTAAGTCGATATCACATCATTACTTACTTCAAAAAATTACAAGCGTTTTTTTCGTACTTTTTTTCGTACCCATAAGTACTTAAGCGTGTGATTTTGATTCCTTGTACAAGGCCATTACGGCCTCCGTTTTGCTTGCCCGTTTGCGCGGCGTGCCTTATTTATCGTTAAGTCGATATCACATCGATACTTCAAAAAATTACAAGCGTTTTTTTTCGTACTTTTTCGTACCCATAAGTAGTATAGCGTGTGATTTTGATTCCTTGTACAAGGCCATTACGGCCTCCGTTTTGCTTGCCGTTTTTTGCGCGGCGTGCCTTATTTATCGTTAAAGTCGATATCACATCGATACTTCAAAGAAAATTACAAAGCGTTTTTTCGTACTTTTTCGTACCCATAAGTACTTAGCGTGTGATTTTGATTTCTTGTACAAGGCCATTACGGCCTCCGTTTTGCTTGCCCGTTTGCGCGGCGTGCCTTATTTATCGTTAAGTCGATATCACATCGATACTTCAAAGAAAATTACAAGCGTTTTTTCGTACTTTTTTTCGTACCCATAGAGTACTTAACTGTGTGATATTTGATTTCTTGTACAAGGCCATTCTGGCCTCCGTTTTGCTTGCCGTTTGCGCGGCGTGCCTTATTTATCGTTAAGTCGATATCACATCGATACTTCAAAGAAAATTACAAGCGTTTTTTTTTCGTACCGTACCCATAAGTACTTAGCGTGTGATTTTTGATTCCTTGTACAAGGCCATTACGGCCTCCGTTTTGCTTGCCCGTTTTTGCGCGGCGTGCCTTATTTATCGTTAAAGTCGATATCACATCGATACTTCAAAGAAAATTACAAGCGTTTTTTCGTACTTTTTACCCGTACCCATAAGTACTTAGCGTGTGATTTTGATTTCTTGTACAAGGCCATTACGGCCTCCGTTTTGCTGCCGTTTGCGCGGCGTGCCTTATTTATCGTTAAAGTCGATATCACATCGGTACTTCAAAGAAAATTACAAGCGTTTTTTTCGTACTTTTTCGTACCCATAAGTACTTAGCGTGTGATTTTGATTTCTTGTACAAGGCCATTACGGCCCTCCGTTTTGCTTGCCCGTTTGCGCGGCGTGCCTTATTTATCGTTAAGTCGATATCACATCGGTACTTCAAAGAAAATTACAAGCGTTTTTTTTTCGTACTTTTTTTACCGTACCCATGAGTAGTATAGCGTGTGATTTTTGATTCCTTGTACAAGGCCATTACGGCCTCCGTTTTGCTTGCCGTTTGCGCGGCGTGCCTTATTTATCGTTAAGTCGATATCACATCGATTACTTCAAAGAAAATTACAAGCGTTTTTCGTACTTTTTTTTCGTACCCATAAGTACTTAGCGTGTGATTTTGATTCTTGTACAAGGCCATTATGGCCTCCGTTTTGCTTGCCGTTTGCGCCGGCGTGCCTTATTTATCGTTCTGGTCGATATCACATCAGTACTTCAAAGAGAATTACAAACGTTTTTTTCGTACTTTTTTTTCGTACCCATAGAGTACTTAACTGTGTGATTTTTGATTTCTTGTACAAGGCCATTATGGCCTCCGTTTTGCTTGCCGTTTGCGCCGGCGTGCCTTATTTATCGTTCTGGTCGATATCACATCAGTACTTCAAAGAGAATTACAAACGTTTTTTTTCGTACTTTTTTCGTACCCATAGAGTACTTAACGTGTGATTTTGATTCCTTGTACAAGGCCATTACGGCCTCCGTTTTGCTTGCCCGTTTGCGCGGCGTGCCTTATTTATCGTTAGTCGATATCACATCGATACTTCAAAGAAAATTACAAGCGTTTTTTTTTCGTACTTTTTCGTACCCATAGAGTACTTAGCGTGTGATTTTTGATTCTTGTACAAGGCCATTACGGCCTCCGTTTTGCTTGCCCGTTTGCGCGCGGCGTGCCTTATTTATCGTTAAGTCGATATCACATCGAGTACTTCAAAGAAAATTACAAAGTTTTTTTTTCGTACTTTTTACCCGTACCCATGAGTACTATAGCGTGTGATTTTGATTCCTTGTACAAGGCCATTACGGCCTCCGTTTTGCTTGCCCGTTTGCGCGGCGTGCCTTATTTATCGTTTAAGTCGATATCACATCGATACTTCAAAAAATTACAAAGCGTTACAAGTACTTTTTCGTACCCATAGAGTACTTAGCGTGTGATTTTTGATTCCTTGTACAAGGCCAACGGCCATTAAGCCTTGCGGCCTCCGTTTTGCTTGCCGTTTGCGGCGGCGCCTTATTTTTCGTTAAAGTCGATATCACATCGATACTTCAAAGAAAATTACAAGCGTTTTTGCCCGTACTTTTTCCGTACCCGTTAAGCGTTAGCTTAGTGTGTGATTTTGATTTCTTGTACAAGGCCATTACGGCCTCCGTTTTGCTTGCCGTTTTGCCGGCGTGCCTTATTTATCGTTACAGTCGATATCACATCGATACTTCAAAGAAAATTACAAGCGTTTTTTTTTCGTACTTTTTTCGTACCCATAAGTATAGCGTGTGATTTTGATTCCTTGTACAAGGCCATTACGGCCTCCGTTTTGCTTGCCGTTTTGCGCGGCGTGCCTTATTTATCGTTAAGTCGATATCACATCGATACTTCAAAGAAAATTACAAGCGTTTTTTTCGTACTTTTACCGTACCCATAAGTACTTAGCGTGTGATTTTGATTCCTTGTACAAGGCCATTACGGCCTCCGTTTTGCTTGCCCGTTTGCGCGGCGTGCCTTATTTATCGATTTAAGTCGATATCACATCGAGTACTTCAAAGAAAATTACAAGCGTTTTTTTAGTACTTTTAGGCCGTACCCATAAGTATAGCGTGTGATTTTGATTCTTGTACAAGGCCATTACGGCCTCCGTTTTGCTTGCCCGTTTGCGCGGCGTGCCTTATTTATCGTTAAGTCGATATCACATCGATACTTCAAAGAAAATTACAAGCGTTTTTTTCGTACTTTTTTTACGTACCCATAGAGTACTTTAGCGTGTGATTTTGATTTCTTGTACAAGGCCATTACGGCCTCCGTTTTGCTTGCCCGTTTGCGCGGCGTGCCTTATTTATCGTTTAGTCGATCGATATCACATCAGCGTACTTCAAAGAAATTACAAATTTTTTTTCGTACTTTTTCGTACCCATGAGTACTTATTGTGTGATTTTGATTTCTTGTACAAGGCCATTACGGCCTCCGTTTTGCTTGCCCGTTTGCGCGGCGTGCCTTATTTATCGTTTAAGTCGATATCACATCGCGTACTTCAAAGAAAATTACAAGCGTTTTTTTTTCGTACTTTTACGTACCGTACCCATAAGTACTTAGCGTGTGATTTTGATTCCTTGTACAAGGCCATTACGGCCTCCGTTTTTTTGCTTGCCCGTTTGCGCGGCGTGCCTTATTTATCGTTACAGTCGATATCACATCGAGTACTTCAAAGAAAATTACAAGCGCGTTTTTTTTCGTACTTTTTTCGTACCCATAAGTACTTAGCGTGTGATTTTGATTCTTGTACAAGGCCATTACGGCCTCCGTTTTGCTTGCCCGTTTGCGCGTGCCTTATTTATCGGCGTGCCTTATTTATCGTTAAAGTCGATATCACATCGATACTTCAAAGAAAATTACAAGCGTTTTTTCGTTTTTTTACCGTACCCATAAAGTGCTTAGCGTGTGATTTTGATTCCTTGTACAAGGCCATTACGGCCTCCGTTTTTTTGCTTGCCGTTTGCGCGGCGTGCCTTATTTATCGTTAAGTCGATATCACATCGATACTTCAAAGAAAATTACAAGCGTTTTTTTCGTACTTTTTCGTACCCATAAGTACTTAAGCGTGTGATTTTGATTCCTTGTACAAGGCCATTACGGCCTCCGTTTTGCTTGCCCGTTTGCGCGGCGTGCCTTATTTATCGTTAAGTCGATATCACATCGATACTTCAAAGAAAATTACAAGCGTTTTTTTCGTACTTTTTTTTCGTACCCATAAGTACTTAGCGTGTGATTTTGATTCTTGTACAAGGCCATTACGGCCTCCGTTTTGCTTGCCGTTTGCGCGGCGTGCCTTATTTATCGTTAAAGTCGATATCACATCGATACTTCAAAAAAATTACAAGCGTTTTTTTTCGTACTTTTTCGTACCCATAAGTACTTAGCGTGTGATTTTGATTCTTGTACAAGGCCATTACGGCCTCCGTTTTGCTTGCCCGTTTGCGCGGCGTGCCTTATTTATCGTTAAGTCGATATCATCATCGATTACTTCAAAGAAAATTACAAGCCATTCGGCCTTTTTCGTACTTATTTTTTTCGTACCCATTAAAGTACTTAGCGTGTGATTTTGATTCCTTGTACAAGGCCATTACGGCCTCCGTTTTGCTTGCCGTTTGCGCGGCGTGCCTTATTTATCGTTAAAGTCGATATCACATCGATACTTCAAAGAAAATTACAAGCGTTTTTTCGTACTTTTTCGTACCCATAAGTACTTAGCGTGTGTGATTTTGATTCCTTGTACAAGGCCATTACGGCCCTCGTTTTGCTTGCCCGTTTGCGCGGCGTGCCTTATTTATATCGTTACTTCGATATCACATCGAGTACTTCAAAGAAAATTACAAGCATTTTTTAAGTACGTTTTTTTTTACCCATACGCCGAGTACAAAGAAATTAGCGTGTGATTTTGATTCTTGTACAAGGCCATTACGGCCTCCGTTTTGCCCGTTTGCCCGTTTGCGCGGCGTGCCTTATTTATCGTTAAAGTCGATATCACATCGAGTACTTCAAAGAAAATTACAAGCGTTTTTCGTACTTTTTTTACCGTACCCATAGAGTACTTAGCGTGTGATTTTGATTTCTTGTACAAGGCCATTACGGCCTCCGTTTTGCTTGCCCGTTTGCGCGGCGTGCCTTATTTATCGTTAAGTCGATATCACATCGATACTTCAAAGAAAATTACAAGCGTTTTTTCGTACTTTTTTTACCCGTACCCATAAGTACTTAGCGTGTGATTTTGATTCTTGTACAAGGCCATTACGGCCTCCGTTTTGCTTGCCGTTTGCGCGGCGTGCCTTATTTATCGTTAAAGTCGATATCACATCGAGTACTTCAAAGAAAATTACAAGCGTTTTTTTTTTCGTACTTTTTCGTACCCATAAGTACTTAGCGTGTGATTTTGATTCCTTGTACAAGGCCATTACGGCCTCCGTTTTGCTTGCCCGTTTGCGCGGCGTGCCTTATTTATCGTTAAGTCGATATCACATCGGTACTTCAAAAAAATTACAAGCGTTTTTTCGTACTTTTTTCGTACCCATAAGTACTTAGCGTGTGATTTTGATTCCTTGTACAAGGCCATTACGGCCTCCGTTTTGCTTGCCGTTTGCGCGGCGTGCCTTATTTATCGTTAAGTCGATATCACATCGATTACTTCAAAGAAAATTACAAGCGTTTTTTTTTCGTACTTTTTTCGTACCCATAAAGTACTTAGCGTGTGATTTTGATTCCTTGTACAAGGCCATTACGGCCTCCGTTTTGCTTGCCCGTTTGCGCGGCGTGCCTTATTTATCGTTAAGTCGATATCACATCGATACTTCAAAGAAAATTACAAGCGTTTTTTTTTAGTACTTTTTTTCGTACCCATAAGTACTTAGCGTGTGATTTTGATTCCTTGTACAAGGCCAAGGCCATTACGGCCGTTTCCGTTTTTTTGCCCGTTTGCGCGGCGTGCCTTATTTATCGTTAAGTCGATATCACATCGATTACTTCAAAGAAAATTACAAGTTTTTTTTTTCGTACTTTTTTCGTACCCATAGAGTACTTAGCGTGTGATTTTGATTCCTTGTACAAGGCCATTACGGCCTCCGTTTTGCTTGCCCGTGCGCGCGGCGTGCCTTATTTATCGTTAGTCGATATCACATCGGTACTTCAAAGAAAATTACAAGCGTTTTTTCGTACTTTTTTCGTACCCATAAAGTACTTAGCGTGTGATTTTGATTCCTTGTACAAGGCCATTACGGCCTCGTTTTGCTTGCCCGTTTGCGCGGCGTGCCTTATTTATCGTCGTTAAGTCGATATCACATCGATACTTCAAAGAAAATTACAAGCGTTTTTTCGTTTTTTAGTACGTGTTTTTTCTTGTACAAGGCCATTAGAGTACGTTTTAGCGTGTGATTTTGATTCCTTGTACAAGGCCATTACGGCCTCCGTTTTGCTTGCCGTTTGCGCGGCGTGCGTGCCTACGGCCTTTTTCGCCCGTTTAAGTCGATATTATTTATCGTTCGAGTCGATATTACTTCAAAGAAAATTACAAGCGTTTTTTCGTACTTTTTACCGTACCCATAAGTACTTTAGCGTGTGTGATTTTGATTCCTTGTACAAGGCCATTACGGCCTCCGTTTTGCTTGCCGTTTGCGCGGCGTGCCTTATTTATCGTTAAGTCGATATCACATCGATACTTCAAAGAAATTACAAGCGTTTTTTTCGTACTTTTTCGTACCCGCCAAGTATAGCGTGTGATTTTGATTCCTTGTACAAGGCCATTACGGCCTCCGTTTTGCTTGCCGTTTGCGCGGCGTGCCTTATTTATCGTTAGTCGATATCACATCGATACTTCAAAGAAAATTACAAGCGTTTTTTCGTACTTTTTTTCGTACCCATAATTTTGACTGTATAGCGGCCTCTTGTGTGATTTTGATTCCTTGTACAAGGCCATTACGGCCTCCGTTTTCGTACCCTTGCCGTTTTGCGGCGTGCCTTATTTATCGTTAAGTCGATATCACATCGATACTTCAAAGAAAATTACAAGCGTTTTTTTTCGTACTTTTTTTCGTACCCATAAAGTAGTACGTAGCGTGTGATTTTGATTTCTTGTACAAGGCCATTACGGCCTCCGTTTTGCTTGCCGTTTGCGCGGCGTGCCTTATTTATCGTTAAGTCGATATCACATCGGTACTTCAAAGAAAATTACAAGCGTTTTTTTATACTTTTTTTCGTACCCATAAAGTACTTAGCGTGTGATTTTGATTTCTTGTACAAGGCCATTACGGCCTCCGTTTTGCTTGCCCGTTTGCGCGGCGTGCCTTATTTATCGTTAAGTCGATATCACATCGGTACTTCAAAGAAAATTACAAGCGTTTTTTTTTACCGTACCCTTACCGTACCCATAAGTACTTAGCGTGTGATTTTGATTCCTTGTACAAGGCCATTACGGCCTCCGTTTTGCTTACCCGTTTGCGCGGCGTGCCTTATTTATCGTTAAAGTCGATATCACATCGATACTTCAAAGAAAATTACAAAGCGTTTTTTCGTACTTTTTTCGTACCCATAAGTACTTAGCGTGTGATTTTGATTCCTTGTACAAGGCCATTACGGCCTCCGTTTGCTTGCCCGTTTGCGCGCGGCGTGCCTTATTTATCGTTAAGTCGATATCACATCGAGTACTTCAAAGAAAATTACAAGCGTTTTTTTCGTACTTTTTTCGTACCCATAAGTACTTAGCGTGTGTGATTTTGATTCTTGTACAAGGCCATTACGGCCTCCGTTTTGCTTGCCCGTTTTGCGCGGCGTGCCTTATTTATCGTTAAGTCGATATCACATCGATACTTCAAAGAAAATTACAAGCGTTTTTTTCGTACTTTTTCGTACCCGTACCCATAAGTACTTAGCGTGTGATTTTGATTCTTGTACAAGGCCATTACGGCCTCCGTTTTGCTTGCCGTTTGCGCGGCGTGCCTTATTTATCGTTAAGTCGATATCACATCGGTACTTCAAAGAAAATTACAAGCGTTTTTTTTCGTACTTTTTCGTACCCATAAGTACTTAGCGTGTGATTTTGATTCCTTGTACAAGGCCATTACGGCCTCCGTTTTGCTTGCCGTTTGCGCGGCGTGCCTTATTTATCGTTAGTCGATATCACATCGAAGAAAATTACACGTTTTTCGAGTACTTTTTTTCGTACCCAAAAGTAAGCGTGTGATTTTGATTCCTTTACAAGCGCCTCCGTTTTGCTTTTGCGCGGCGTGCCTTATTTATCGTTAGTCGATATCACATCGTACTTCAAAGAAAATTACAAGCGTTTTCGTACCCGTACCCAGAAGTACTTAGCGTGTGATTTTGATTTCTTGTACAAGGCCATTACGGCCTCCGTTTTGCTTGCCGTTTGCGCGGCGTGCCTTATTTATCGTTAAGTCGATATCACATCGATACTTCAAAGAAAATTACAAGCGTTTTTTTCGTACTTTTTTCGTACCCATAAAGTACTTAAGCGTGTGATTTTGATTCTTGTACAAGGCCATTACGGCCTCCGTTTTGCTTGCCGTTTGCGCGGCGTGCCTTATTTATCGTTAGTCGATATCACATCGATTACTTCAAAGAAAATTACAAAGTTTTTTTTTTCGTACTTTTTCGTACCCATGAGTACTTAAGCGTGTGATTTTGATTTCTTGTACAAGGCCATTACGGCCTCCGTTTTGCTTACCCGTTTGCGCGGCGTGCCTTATTTATCGTTAAGTCGATATCACATCGATACTTCAAAAAATTACAAGCGTTTTTTCGTACTCGATTTTTTCGTACCCAGAAAAAGTATAGCGTGTGATTTTGATTTCTTGTACAAGGCCATTACGGCGGCCTCCGTTTTGCTTGCCCGTTTGCGCGGCGTGCCTTATTTATCGTTAAGTCGATATCACATCGATTACTTCAAAGAAAATTACAAAGCGTTTTTTTCGTACTTTTTCGTACCCATAAGTACTATAGCGTGTGATTTTGATTCCTTGTACAAGGCCATTACGGCCTCCGTTTTGCTTGCCGTTTGCGGCGCCGGCGTGCCTTATTTATCGTTAAGTCGATATCACATCGATTTTACTTCAAAGAAAATTACAAGCGTTTTTTTTCGTATTATTTTTTCGTACCCATCGAGTACTTACTTAGCGTGTGATTTTGATTCTTGTACAAGGCCATTACGGCCTCCGTTTTGCTTGCCGTTTTGCCGTTTTGGCGTGCCTTATTTATCGTTAAGTCGATATCACATCGATACTTCAAAGAAAATTACAAGCGTTTTTTTCGTACTTTTTACCGTACCATAGAGTATAGCGTGTGTGTGATTTTGATTTCTTGTACAAGGCCATTACGGCCTCGTTTTGCTTGCCCGTTTGCGCGGCGTGCCTTATTTATCGTTAAAGTCGATATCACATCGATACTTCAAAAAATTACAAAGCGTTTTTTTACATTATTTTTTTTCGTACCCATAGCCTAAGTACTTAGCGTGTGATTTTTGATTCCTTGTACAAGGCCATTACGGCCTCCGTTTTGCTTGCCGTTTTGCGCGGCGTGCCTTATTTATCGTTAAGTCGATATCACATCGATTACTTCAAAGAAAATTACAAGCGTTTTTCGTACTTTTTTTCGTACCCATAAGTACTTAGCGTGTGATTTTGATTTCTTGTACAAGGCCATTACGGCCTCCGTTTTGCTTGCCCGTTTGCGCGGCGTGCCTTATTTATCGTTAAGTCGATATCACATCGATACTTCAAAGAAAATTACAAGCGTTTTTTCGTACTTTTTCGTACCCATAAAGTACTTAGCGTGTGATTTTGATTCCTTGTACAAGGCCATTACGGCCTCCGTTTTGTGCCCGTTTGCGCGGCGTGCCTTATTTATCGATTACATCGATACTTCGATATTACAAGCGTTTTTCGTACTTTCGTACTTCAAAGAAAATTATTACGGCCTCCGTTTTGCTGCCGTTTTTGGCGTGCCTTATTTATCGTTTTTTTTCGTGTTTTTTTTACTTTTTCGTACCCATAAGTACTTAGCGTGTGATTTTGATTCCTTGTACAAGGCCATTACGGCCTCCGTTTTGCTTGCCCGTTTGCGCGGCGTGCCTTATTTATCGTTAAGTCGATATCACATCGATTACTTCAAAGAAAATTACAAGCGTTTTTTTCGTACTTTTTTCGTACCCATAAGTACTTAGCGTGTGATTTTGATTCCTTGTACAAGGCCATTACGGCCTCCGTTTTGCTTGCCGTTTTTGCGCGGCGTGCCTTATTTATCGTTAAGTCGATATCACATCGGTACTTCAAAGAAAATTACAAGCGTTTTTTTCGTACTTTTTCGTACCATAAGTATAAGCGTGTGATTTTGATTCCTTGTACAAGGCCATTACGGCCTCCGTTTTGCTTGCCCGTTTGCGCGGCGTGCCTTATTTATCGTTTAAAGTCGATATCACATCGATACTTCAAAGAAAATTACAAGCGTTTTTTTTCGTACTTTTTACCGTACCCATAAGTACTTAAGCGTGTGATTTTGATTTCTTGTACAAGGCCATTACGGCCTCCGTTTTGCTTGCCCGTTTGCGCGGCGTGCCTTATTTATCGTTACGAGTCGATATCAAAGAAATTCGTTTTTACTTCAAAGAAAATTACAAGCGCCTCCCGTTTTTTTTTGCGCGGCGTACTTTTTACGTACCCATAAGTACTTAAGCGTGTGATTTTGATTCTTGTACAAGGCCATTACGGCCTCCGTTTTGCTTGCCGTTTGCGCGGCGTGCCTTATTTATCGTGCCTTATTTCGATCGATCACATCGAGTACTTCAAAGAAAATTACAAGCGTTTTTTCGTACTTTTTTTTCGTACCCATAAGTACTTAGCGTGTGATTTTGATTCCTTGTACAAGGCCATTACGGCCTCCGTTTTGCTGCCCGTTTGCGCGGCGTGCCTTATTTATCGTTAAGTCGATATCACATCGATACTTCAAAGAAAATTACAAGCGTTTTTTTCGTACTTTTTTTCGTACCCATGAGTAGTACTTAGCGTGTGATTTTGATTCCTTGTACAAGGCCATTACGGCCTCCGTTTTGCTTGCCGTTTGCGCGGCGTGCCTTATTTATCGTTAAGTCGATATCACATCGATACTTCAAAGAAATTACAAAGCGTTTTTTTTCGTTTTTTTCGTACCCATAAGTACTTAAGTGTGTGTGATTTTGATTCCTTGTACAAGGCCATTACGGCCTCCGTTTTGCTTGCCGTTTGCGCGGCGTGCCTTATTTATCGTTAGTCGATATCACATCGATACTTCAAAGAAAATTACAAGCGTTTTTTAGTACTTTTTCGTACCCATAAGTACTTAGCGTGTGATTTTGATTCTTGTACAAGGCCATTACGGCCTCCGTTTTGCTTTGCCGTTTGCGCGGCGTGCCTTATTTATCGTTAAGTCGATATCACATCGATTACTTCAAAGAAAATTACAAGCGTTTTTTTAGTACTTTTTTTTTTTCGTACCCATATAAGTACTTAGCGTGTGATTTTGATTTCTTGTACAAGGCCATTACGGCCTCCGTTTTGCTTGCCGTTTGCGCGGCGTGCCTTATTTATCGTTACGAGTCGATATCACATCGATTACTTCAAAGAAAATTACAAGCGTTTTTTTCGTAAGTCGATTTTTTTACAAGCGTACCCGTAAGTACTTATTGTGTGATTTTGATTCCTTGTACAAGGCCATTACGGCCTCCGTTTTGCTTACCCGTTTGCGCGGCGTGCCTTATTTATCGTTAAGTCGATATCACATCGAGTACTCAAAAAAAATTACAAGCGTTTTTTTCGTACTTTTTTCGTACCCCATAAGTACTTAGCGTGTGATTTTGATTCCTTGTACAAGGCCATTACGGCCTCCGTTTTGCTTGCCGTTTGCGCGGCGTGCCTTATTTATCGTTAGTCGATATCACATCGATACTTCAAAGAAAATTACAAGCGTTTTTTTCGTACTTTTTTACGTACCCATAAGTACTTAGCGTGTGATTTTGATTCCTTGTACAAGGCCATTACGGCCTCCGTTTTGCTTGCCCGTTTGCGCGGCGTGCCTTATTTATCGTTAAGTCGATATCACATCGATACTTCAAAGAAAATTACAAGCGTTTTTTTTTTCGTACTTTTTTCGTGATTTTGAGTACTTAGCGCCATTGTGATTTTGATTTCTTGTACAAGGCCATTACGGCCTCCGTTTTGCGTTTTTTTGCCGTTTGCGCGGCGTGCCTTATTTATCGTTAAGTCGATATCACATCGATTACTTCAAAAAAAATTACAAAGCGATATTTTTTTCGTAAATTACAAGCGTTTTTTAGTAGAGTTAGCGTGTGATTTTGATTCCTTGTACAAGGCCATTACGGCCTCCGTTTTGCTTGCCGTTTGCGCGGCGTGCCTTATTTATCGTTAAGTCGATATCACATCGATACTTCAAAGAAAATTACAAAGCGTTTTTTCGTACTTTTACCGTACCCATAGAGTACTTAGCGTGTGATTTTTGATTCCTTGTACAAGGCCATTACGGCCTCCGTTTTGCTTGCCGTTTGCGCGGCGTGCCTTATTTATCGTTAAGTCGATATCACATCGATACTTCAAAGAAAATTACAAGCGTTTTTTTTCGTACTTTTTTCGTACCCATAAGTACTTAAGCGTGTGATTTTGATTTCTTGTACAAGGCCATTACGGCCTCCGTTTTTTGCCCGTTTTGCGGCGTTTTGCGCGGCGTGCCTTATTTATCGTTTAAGTCGATATCACATCGATTACTTCAAAAGAAAATTACAAGCGCGCGCGGCGTACTTTTTCGTACCCATGAAAGTACTTAAGCGTTTTTGTGATTTTGATTCTTGTACAAGGCCATTACGGCCTCCGTTTTGCCATTACGGCCTGCCGTTTTGCGCGGCGTGCCTTATTTATCGTTAAGTCGATATCACATCGAGTACTTCGAAAATTACAAAGAAAAGTTTTAAGCGATTTTTTCTTGTACATTTTTTTTGCTACCCGTTTACCGTGCCTAAGTATAGCGTGTGATTTTGATTCCTTGTACAAGGCCATTACGGCCTCCGTTTTGCATTGCCGTTTTTGCGGCGTGCCTTATTTATCGTTAAGTCGATATCACATCGGTACTTCAAAGAAAATTACAAGCGTTTTTTAGTACTTTTACCCGTACCATAGAGTACTTAGCGTGTGATTTTGATTCTTGTACAAGGCCATTACGGCCTCCGTTTTGCGTTTTGCTTGCCCGTTTGCGCGGCGTGCCTTATTTATCGTTAAGTCGATATCACATCGATACTTCAAAGAAATTACAAGCGTTTTTTTTAGTACTTTTTTCGTACCCATAAGTATAGCGTGTGATTTTGATTCTTGTACAAGGCCATTACGGCCTCCGTTTTGCTTGCCCGTTTGCGCGGCGTGCCTTATTTATCGTTAAGTCGATATCACATCGATACTTCAAAGAAAATTACAAGCGTTTTTTCGTACTTTTTCGTACCCCATAAGTACTTAGCGTGTGATTTTGATTTCTTGTACAAGGCCATTACGGCCTCCGTTTGCTTGCCGTTTGCGCGGCGTGCCTTATTTATCGTTAAGTCGATATCACATCGAGTACTTCAAAGAAAATTACAAGCGTTTTTTTTTAGTTACTTTTTGACCGTACCCATGTACAAAGTACTTAGCGTTTGTGTGATTTTGATTCCTTGTACAAGGCCATTACGGCCTCCGTTTTGCTTGCCGTTTGCGCGGCGTGCCTTATTTATCGTTAGTCGATATCACATCGCGTACTTCAAAGAAAATTACAAGCGATTTTTTCAAAGTACTTTTTCGTACCCATATAAGTACTTAGCGTGTGATTTTGATTTCCTTGTACAAGGCCATTACGGCCTCCGTTTTGCTTGCCCGTTTGCGCGGCGTGCCTTATTTATCGTTAAGTCGATATCACACATCGATACTTCAAAGAAAATTACAAGCGTTTTTTCGTTTTTACCCATAGAAGTACTTTTTTTCGTACCCATACAAAGTACTTAGCGTGTGATTTTGATTCCTTGTACAAGGCCATTACGGCCTCCGTTTTGCTTGCCCGTTTGCGCGGCGTGCCTTATTTATCGTTAAGTCGATATCACATCGATTACTTCAAAGAAAATTACAAGCGTTTTTTTTCGTACTTTTTTCGTACCCATAAGTACTTAGCGTGTGTGATTTTGATTTCTTGTACAAGGCCATTACGGCCTCCGTTTTGCTTGCCCGTTTGCGCGGCGTGCCTTATTTATCGTTAAAGTCGATATCACATCGATACTTCAAAGAAAATTACAAAGCGTTTTTTAGTACTTTTTCGTACCCATATAAGTACTTAGCGTGTGATTTTGATTCCTTGTACAAGGCCATTACGGCCTCCGTTTTGCTTGCCGTTTGCGCGGCGTGCCTTATTTATCGTTAAGTCGATATCACATCGATACTTCAAAGAAAATTTACAAGCGCGTACTTTTTTTTCGTTTTACCGTACCCATAAGTACTTAGCGTGTGATTTTGATTCCTTGTACAAGGCCATTACGGCCTCCGTTTTGCTTGCCCGTTTGCGCGGCGTGCCTTATTTATCGTTAAGTCGATATCACATCGGTACTTCAAAGAAAATTACAAGCGTTTTTTTCGTACTTTTTTCGTACCCATAAGTACTTAGCGTGTGATTTTTGATTCTTGTACAAGGCCATTACGGCCTCCGTTTTGCTGCCGTTTGCGCGGCGTGCCTTATTTATCGTTAAGTCGATATCACATCGGTACTTCAAAGAAAATTACAAGCGTTTTTTTCGTACTTTTTCGTACCCATAAGTACTTAGCGTGTGATTTTGATTCCTTGTACAAGGCCATTACGGCCTCCGTTTTGCTTGCCGTTTGCGCGGCGTGCCTTATTTATCGTTAAGTCGATATCACATCGATTACTTCAAAGAAAATTACAAGCGTTTTTTTCGTACTTTTTCGTACCCATAAGTACTTAGCGTGTGATTTTGATTCCTTGTACAAGGCCATTACGGCCTCCGTTTTGCTTGCCGTTTGCGCGGCGTGCCTTATTTATCGTTAAAGTCGATATCACATCGGTACTTCAAAGAAAATTACAAGCGTTTTTTTCGTACTTTTTTCGTACCCATAAGTACTTAGCGTGTGATTTTGATTCCTTGTACAAGGCCATTACGGCCTCCGTTTTGCTTGCCCGTTTGCGCGGCGTGCCTTATTTATCGTTAAAGTCGATATCACATCGATTACTTCAAAGAAAATTACAAGCGTTTTTTTTTCGTACTTTTTCGTACCCATAAGTACTTAGCGTGTGATTTTGATTCCTTGTACAAGGCCATTACGGCCTCCGTTTTGCTTGCCGTTTGCGCCGGCGTGCCTTATTTATCGTTCTGGTCGAAATCAGATCAATACTTCAAAAAGAATTACAAACGTTTTTTTTCGTACTTTTTTTCGTACCTATAAAGTACTTTAGCGTGTGATTTTGATTCCTTGTACAAGGCCATTACGGCCTCCGTTTTGCTTGCCCGTTTGCGCGGCGTGCCTTATTTATCGTTAGTCGATATCGATATCACATCGATACTTCAAAGAAAATTACAAGCGATTTTTTTTCGTACTTTTTACCCGTACCCATAAAGTACTTTAGCGTGTGATGATTTTGATTCCTTGTACAAGGCCATTACGGCCTCCGTTTTGCTTGCCGTTTTGCGCGGCGTGCCTTATTTATCGTTATCGTTAAGTCGATATCATCGATACTTCAGAAAATTACAAGCGTTTTTTCGTACTTTTTACCGTACCATGAGTACTTTAGCGTGTGATTTTGATTCCTTGTACAAGGCCATTACGGCCTCCGTTTTGCTGCCCGTTTGCGCGGCGTGCCTTATTTATCGTTAAAGTCGATATCACATCGATTACTTCAAAGAAAATTACAAAGCGTTTTTTCGTACTTTTTCGTACCCCCATAAGTACTTAGCGTGTGATTTTGATTTCTTGTACAAGGCCATTACGGCCTCCGTTTTGCTTGCCCGTTTGCGCGGCGTGCCTTATTTATCGTTAAAGTCGATATCACATCGATACTTCAAAGAAAATTACAAGCGTTTTTTTTACTTTTTTACTTTTTACGTACCCATAGAGTACTTAGCGTGTGATTTTGATTCCTTGTACAAGGCCATTACGGCCTCCGTTTTGCTTGCCGTTTGCGCGGCGTGCCTTATTTATCGTTAAGTCGATATCACACGCCGATTACTTCAAAAAATTACAAGCGTTTTTTTAAAGTACTTTTTACCGTACTTTACCCATAAGTACTTAGCGTGTGTGATTTTTGATTCCTTGTACAAGGCCATTACGGCCTCCGTTTTGCTTGCCCGTTTGCGCGGCGTGCCTTATTTATCGTTCAAGTCGATATCACATCAATACTTCAAAGATAATTGCAAGCGTTTTTTTCGTACTTTTTTTCGTACCCATAGAGTACTTAAGTGTGTGATATTTGATTCTTGTACAAGGCCATTCTGGCCTCCGTTTTGCTTGCCGTTTGCGCCGGCGTGCCTTATTTATCGTTTAGTCGATATCATGAGTAGTCGATATCACATCGATTACTTCAAAGAAAATTACAAGCGATTTTTTTTTACTTTTTTCGTGCTTGCCCATAAGTACTTAGCGTGTGATTTTGATTCCTTGTACAAGGCCATTCTGGCCTCCGTTTTGCTTGCCGTTTGCGCCGGCGTGCCTTATTTATCGTTCTGGTCGATATCACATCAGTACTTCAAAGAAAATTACAAACGTTTTTCGTACTTTTTTTCGTACCCATAAGTACTTAACTGTGTGATTTTTGATTCTTGTACAAGGCCATTATGGCCTCCGTTTTGCTTGCCGTTTGCGGCGGCGTGCCTTATTTATCGTTCTGGTCGATATCACATCAGTACTTCAAAGAAAATTACAAACGTTTTTTTCGTACTTTTTTCGTACCATAAAGTACTTAGCGTGTGATTTTGATTCTTGTACAAGGCCATTACGGCCTCCGTTTTGCTTGCCCGTTTGCGCGGCGTGCCTTATTTATCGTTTAAGTCGATATCACATCGATACTTCAAAGAAAATTACAAGCGTTTTTTTCGTACTTTTTCCGTACCCATGATAAGTACTTAGCGTGTGATTTTGATTCCTTGTACAAGGCCATTCTGGCCTCCGTTTTGCTTGCCGTTTGCGCCGGCGTGCCTTATTTATCGTTCTGGTCGATATCACATCAGTACTTCAAAGAGAATTACAAACGTTTTTTTTCGTACTTTTTTTCGTACCCTGTGATTTTGATTCCTTGTACAAGGCCATTCTGGCCTCCGTTTTGCTTGCCGTTTGCGCCGGCGTGCCTTATTTATCGTTAAGTCGATATCACATCGAGTACTTCAAAAAAATTACAAGCGTTTTTTTCGTACTTTTTCGTACCCATAAAGTACTTAAGCGTGTGATTTTGATTCTTGTACAAGGCCATTACGGCCTCCGTTTTTTGCCGTTTTGCGCGGCGTGCTTATTTATCGTTAAGTCGATATCACATCGATTACTTCAAAGAAAATTACAAGCGATTTTTTTTTCGTACTTTTTGCCCGTACCCATATAAGTACTTAGCGTGTGATTTTGATTCCTTGTACAAGGCCATTACGGCCTCCGTTTTGCTTGCCCGTTTGCGCGGCGTGCCTTATTTATCGTTAGTCGATATCACATCAGTACTTCAAGAAAATTACAAGCGTTTTTCGTACTTTTTTCGTACCCATATAGTAGTTAGCGTGTGATTTTGATTCCTTGTACAAGGCCATTACGGCCTCCGTTTTGCTTGCCCGTTTGCGCGGCGTGCCTTATTTATCGTTAGTCGATATCACATCGGTACTTCAAAGAAAATTACAAGCGTTTTTTTCGTACTTTTTCGTACCCATAGAGTACTTAGCGTGTGATTTTGATTTCTTGTACAAGGCCATTACGGCCTCCGTTTTGCTTGCCCGTTTGCGCGGCGTGCCTTATTTATCGTTAGTCGATATCACACATCGATACTTCAAAGAAAATTACAAGCGTTTTTTTCGTACTTTTTCGTACCCATAGAGTACTTAGCGTGTGATTTTGATTCCTTGTACAAGGCCATTACGGCCTCCGTTTTGCTTGCCGTTTGCGCGGCGTGCCTTATTTATCGTTAAGTCGATATCACATCGAGTACTTCAAAGAAAATTACAAGCGTTTTTTTTTCGTACTTTTTTCGTACCCCATAAGTACTTAAGCGTGTGATTTTGATTCCTTGTACAAGGCCATTACGGCCTCCGTTTTGCTTGCCGTTTGCGCGGCGTGCCTTATTTATCGTTAAGTCGATATCACATCGATACTTCAAAGAAATTACAAGCGTTTTTTTTCGTACTTTTTTCGTACCCATAAGTACTTAGCGTGTGATTTTGATTCCTTGTACAAGGCCATTACGGCCTCCGTTTTTTGCCCGTTGCGCGGCGTGCCTTATTTATCGTTAAGTCGATATCACATCGATACTTCAAAGAAAATTACAAGCGTTTTTTTTCGTACTTTTTCGTACCCCATGAAGTACTTAGCGTGTGATTTTGATTTCTTGTACAAGGCCATTACGGCCTCCGTTTTGCTTGCCGTTTTGCGCGGCGTGCCTTATTTATCGTTAGTCGATATCACATCGATTACTTCAAAGAAAATTACAAGCGTTTTTTCGTTTTTTTTTTCGTACCCATAAGTACTTAGCGTGTGATTTTGATTTCTTGTACAAGGCCATTACGGCCTCCGTTTTGCTTGCCGTTTGCGCGGCGTGCCTTATTTATCGTTAAGTCGATATCACATCGAGTACTTCAAAGAAAATTACAAAGCGTTTTTCGTACTTTTTCGTACCCATAAGTACTTAGCGTGTGATTTTGATTTCTTGTACAAGCCATTACGGCCTCCGTTTTGCTTGCCGTTTGCGCGGCGTGCCTTATTTATCGTTAAGTCGATATCACATCGATTACTTCAAAGAAA